>PVIC010026535.1:0-24474 GCA_004025085.1 Thryonomys swinderianus
GTCAAATCCTAACGTTTGCTTATCTGACAGATGCAAAACTTTAAGAAACTTTTGTGGTTTCAACAATTCTCTCCCTTTTTGTGAATCTTGTATGCTCTTTCCCACTTAATTTTTAAAATTAATTTGAAGAAAAATATTTTCTATTTAGGGTATTAAAGATTTATCAATTATAGTCAATTATTTGTTACTGTAACTAGCTCAGGTGAGCTGGGAGAGAGAGAGACATGGCTGAGTTGCAGGGTCAGAGGAGCTCATTAAGGTAATAAGCCAAGGGTTTTCTAGGTGGCTGCGCAAGTGCTTGGCTAGATTGCTCCTCCTGCTGGATTCCCACGTGATTGCTGCATTCCTCTGTAAGAAGTGCCTCCAGTAGGGGGCACTAGGGACTAGATGTCAGTACAAGCCTGGACAAAAAAAAAAGTTTTTCTTCCTGTTGAAAGAAAATGAAAAGAAAAAAAATTAAAGAAAAAATATTTTTCTTCTGTTCTTCGTAGTTTATCAGTTATACTGAAATGCTACCTTGGGAAATGTTTGAGTCACCACCCTACAAAAGGAGCCCTAAACTGCCAAATTCCAAATGTCTTCCTTTTCCACCTGTGCCAAAGGGCAGCCTATCAGCAAGCTCTGTAGCCTACCATCCAGGGCCAGCCAATCCCAATCCACCACAATGCTTTCCCAACCCCCATATCCCCATAGAAACTCCACTCCACTTCCCAGCATCCTCTCACTGTTGTTAGAGGCAGCAGGCAGCTTTGGCCTCCATTAAATCCTTGCAAGGCTGTTCCTGTTTCAGTTCGTTGTTGCTGCTTTCCTTTCAGGAAAACAGTCTCCAAGAAAGCCTAGATGAGCTCACCCACTCTCAACAGATCACCTCCCAATTTGCCTGCAAGTTCTACTTCAGTTAGATAAGGCTATAAATTCAGCACTGGCTCGGAGGGTCAGTGACAGAGTTAATTTCAAGAGCTCTCTAAATACATACAGATTTTGCGATAATGTCTGGACTTTTGTATTGAACGTCATTGAATTCAGAGATGTGACAGAATTTATTAAAGCAGATAAAGTGAAAATTGCAGTGTGTAATGGTAACTTGACTCCAGTACTACAACAGCAATAGAAAAAAAATGGCTTTTGGATACTATCTCCTGGTATTATTTATTGCTTTTTGAAGAGAAGTATAGAAGAGACTTTTTAAAATTCATTCTAGCATTGCAGAAATGACTACACTGTGCCATACTATTATAAAATTTTGGCAGAAAAATAATACTTGTAACTCTGTACTCTTTCTTGCATTACCTTTATTACAAAGCATGAAGAAATCTAACATTTTTTTTTTTTTTTGAGACAGGGTCTCGCTTTGTAGTTCAGTCTGGCTCTGAGCTCACTATGTAGTCCAGGCAAGCCTCGAACTCAGCAATCCTCCTGTCTCTGCCTCCCGAGTGCTGGGATTACAGGCATGAGCCACTACACCCGGCACCATCTAACATTTTTTTAATGACAAATCAAAGGTTGAGTCTCTCCCAAGAACACTCCTTAATAAAGTTATTTAAACCTACAAAAAAAAGTAATAATCCAAAAAGAAAAGTCAAACCTTTGATTATTTACTGGTTTTTCCATGTGCAAAAGACTAAAACCAAAGACAGCACTTTGCCCCTGCACCAGTGGGGAGCCATGTGGGTCACAACAGACACAGAAGTGTCACTGTTGGGAGACCTCCAAACAGATGTTCCCAACAGCTTTATGAACTCAAGGAAGAGGAGAACGAAAGGGGGAGGAAGAGGAAGTAAAAATGGAAAAGTACTTGGTCTTGAGTCAGAGTGGAGAAAGTGTCCTAGAGGTTTCCATGTCCTACCCCTAATAAAGAGTTCTCCACAGAGGTGACTCAACCCCAGTGTGTCAGAGAAAGGAACCTAGGAAGATGGTGGTTGCATACAAACATACACAAGTCCTGACTTGCCAGACAGGCCTGAGGCCTTGGCTCCAACTCCCTTCTCAGATTTCAATGCACTGGGTGTGCACCACGCCTGGTGTGGAAAATTCAACTTTCCAAGTACAGCTGCCAAGTAAAGCCTTTGTGACTTCCCACGGTGGTCCTAAGAAAACACAGCCTTTTATCCAGAAGCTGGACCCTTCATCGATGTTGCCAATAGCTCCTTCCCTCATGTGGCTCATTCATTGATATCTTTCTTTCTTTCCCTGCAGATTTGAAACTGTAAGTTCTTTCTTTTCATTATCTTTGACAATTAGCAAATGGGATGTTAAACTCTGATCAGCTCTATTTGGAACGATCAGCTATTTTTTCTCATATCTCCTTTTTTATTTCTATTTTATCTCCCAGGTTAAACATTATTATTGATTCACAGACTTTTTCTAAAAAAATCTAACTTTTCACTTTTGTTCATTTACTTTTTTTTTTTTTTTTGAGACAGGGTCTCACCTTGTAGTTCAGGCTGGCCCTGAGCTCACTATGTAGCCCAGGCAAGCCTCCAACTCAGCAATCCTCCTGCCTCTGCCTCCTGAGTGCTGCAATTACAGACATGAGCCACCACACTCAGCACTGTGGTATGTGGTGTTGATGCTGGTGGGTGTGAATCACCATGCCCAGTACTGTATGTGGTTACCAGGGATCAAACTCAGGACCCTGCGCTTGTGAGGCAGGCACCAGAACCACTGAGCTAAATCTCTGGCCCCATTCATTTACTTCTAAATTTTTAAAATTTGTATCAGTCCATGTTTGCTGCACATAATGATTAAATTCATTGCGGGGTGTTGGTCCATGTATATACCACATTGTCATGCTTTTTTCATCTCTTTTCCCTTCCCCCCCTCTTTATTCAATCTATCTCTGGGTCCGCTTCGCTTTTGCAAAAGAGCCATTTGCCTCTTTTTAATTATCTGTAATGTTTATTAATTTATCTGTCATTTATTCTTTCTTTTATTTAAACCACTTTCTGGACCTATTTACTTTTTTTCTGAAATTGTTTTTGAGTTTTCTCTGTTAAGCATGTATTAACAGAGGACTAATTTAGTTTTGATTATTGCTATTCAGAGAAATCTTTTTATTTTGTTCATATTCTTCAATAATAATTTATATCTATAAATTAAAGCTAATCCGCATCAGTGATTTGAACATTTTTTGGTTTCTGTCTGGAAGTTAAGAAACTTGTGTACAGTCTAATGTTGCTTCTCGTGGGTAATCTGATTTTACTCTGCTGCCTTTAAGATCATCTTTGTCTTAGATTTTTTAAAAAATTTCATTATGATATGCTAGAGTCTACTTTGTTTACTCTGATTATGAGAATGTCTTTTATCAGTTATAAAAATGTTACTACTGTTATCTATCTATTTTTTGATACTGGGGATTGAAGTCAGTGCCTTGTGTTTGTGAGGGAGATGAGGTACCACTGGCCGAAACATCAAGCCAATCACAATCTATGTAAATATTGCCCTTCTCTTGTTTAAAATTCTTCTTTCTCCTGGAACTACACAATAACACACACACACACAAAGCATATCTATGTGTATACATATGTATATTTTCTTATTCTGTCCTTTAGAGTCTTAACTTTCTCCTATTTACTCTTTTCAGAAAACTGGTGTGGATATGTCTCCCCGCTTATATTTTTTCCTATAGGTTTTTAGTGTCTTCTTTAAACTAACATCAACCTTTTAATTTCAGTGATTATATGTTTTTCTTTGTGTAGCTTATATTTCTTTAGTTACAATGCTACCCATATTTGGAAGCATAGTTCTCTGATCACTTCGTACTTTTTGTAATTCCGTGGTATAGATCATGTTTAGCCTGAATTTATCTGCTTGACTGTTGAGCTCTTGAGAACGGGGTTTAAACTACTTCCTTCCTGGAGAATGCTCTGGGAGATGCCCAGGTTTCTTCCAAAGAGGGGAACGTTGCAAATGTACTTCTCAGCTTGGCCTCAAGAAGCCTTGCCAGTGTCTCAGTGTAAATTCCTAAAATGGCCTGGATTACACCTGTATTTACAAATGCTCATGGGATATATCTTCCTCTTTCACAGCTCATCATTTTCTGGTATATGGATATTGTATTATTTATTATTTTATTAGAGACATAGTCCTTCAAGGAATATGGCTTTGTGCCATGTGAGGCAGCAGGATTCCATAAGCACTCCCTATCCCCGTCACCCAAAGTCCTTACTTCTTCTCTTCTGTTCTGCTCTTAAAACATAAATGTCCAGATCACGCAGACCAGCAAATATTCTGGATGCCTGTGAAATCTCTGTGTAAAACACACGGAGCAGTAACTGGCACACAGAAACCATTAGAAATGCTCACTAAATAAGTATGTAGAAAATAGTACTTGATAAAGAATCGAGAACAGGACCATTTTTAGCTGGAGAAATTAATGGCATTTTGTTGGAGTGGGCCAAAAGACTGTTAGGTAGATCTGTTTACTCTGCTTTCAAAAATTTGAAAAGTAATGAAGTTGAAATAGATTTTCTGTATATGGACCAAAAGGAGAGGCATTCAATTCAGTTCATTGCTAAGCACAGCATCCATGGTTGTCTGGAAAGCATTAAGGACCAAAATACCATCATTTGGTGTGCTTTTGTTTCTCCCTTTTTTCTTTCTTCCTTCCTTTCTTTTTAAAAAACTTTGATAGTCCCTTATATTTTAAATTTTACCTGTTTTTTAAAAAAAATATAAAGTTTTAAAAAAATAGGTCTTTTTAATTTTGTGATATTGTGTAACAGAAATAGTATGATTTATTTAACCACTCTGCTTTTGAGGAGTCAATTCTAGCACTCATGAATAATAAAGAAAATCAAGATGACCTTTAAAAATGTCTCTGCTCCTGAGCGTGGTAGAACAACCTTTAATTTCAACTTCTGGAAAGACTGAAGCAAGAGGATCACAAGTTCGAGGACATTTTGGACTGAATGAGCTCCTGTCTCAAAACTAAAATTAGAAAACAGATATGGGGATGTAGCTCAGTGCTAGAGCTCCCTTGAGTTTCATCTTCAATACTACACACACGCACACACACACATGAACACATATGTATACACTTCCCCCCCAAAAGTGATTAAACAGATTATTAGAACTGTCAGATGTTTATAATTTCTTTCAGTACTAGGGTTTCAACTCAGAGCCTTCATACTGAGTAACATCTCCACTCCTTTTCATTTTTAAAAATTTTGAGACAGGATCTCCTGGAGTCACCAAGTTGCACAGGCTGGGTTTGAATTGGAGATTCTGCTGCCCTGGCCTCCCTAACATTGGGAATACAGACATGAGGATTACAAGCATGAGTCACCACACCCAGCTTATGAACAAATTTGAAAGATTTTTGATATTTCTATCCAACTTGAGTTTTGGAAAAACTAGACTCTACTGGCCATGCATAATCATGATTGCCCTGATCCTATAACTTCTTCTTTGGTTATACTTAAATAGTTTTTTAAATGCCAACTCATGTTTGCAACCTGTAATACTTAAATACACTGTAGGTGTTGTTCATAAAGTATGTGCTACATTTATCTTCCAAGGAAGGAAACTTCGAACGTTCTCAATTCAAGTGCAGTCATTCTACCAACTTGCCACGTTCTCCTGCTGCTTTTGTTTAGTTTCCTGCCTTGCAACTGTGCTCTGTCTGCAGTCTGCCTAGAAACTGTGTGTCTGTGGGTGCCACCTAGAGCTATCTTTTATAGCAACAGTCAAATTTTTGTCTATTCCTTCTCACATAAAATTTTAGCTTCTTATAACAGGATGAAGTCCTTAATATCTAATAAATGGTACTTATTAAAGACTAGAGGCTATGCTTTAGAAGGAGCATTTTTATTTTTTAAATTTGAAGATATTGTGGTTGCAACTTAAATTTTATTTAATCCACAAACTATTACAGGTGGTGGAAGAAACTGATGCCACAATTCCCAATGTATTTCAGTAAATTACATAGCTCAGAATATTTAATGATGTTCCAAACAGACACATTGTACAAATTTCTCCCAAGCAGAGAGAGTTATGATGTATAATCCAACTGTCTCATGAAGTCAAAAGTGAGGAATCTACTGGCAGGACTGAGTTAGCCTCATTCATTTAGACCTGGAAGTAAATCTAAACAAAGTTCTTATGCTGCACAGAGAACTCTGATTTCAAAGTACTCACTTTAGAGAGCGTGGAAACCTTTTTCTTTGTAAAGGCATCAGAAGCCGTCTGCAGATAGGGAAGTTATTTTCAGGGACAGGCCCTTCCGTTGTCCCCGGAGAAACATCACATAAGCAGCCACAAACCCTCATGTGAGAGTTGCAGTGTGTCTGTGGAGTGTCAGTGTGCTCAAGGCTTAGCCCAGCTCTTGTGCAGGGGGGTGGCACCAGAGCTCTTAGTCACTGGGGTCCACTTTGAGGGGGCAAGGTGGGCACTGGCTCTCTCTTTCTTTGTTCTGCTTATCAGGCTCCAGGAGAAAAGTGCTTCCTCCAACCAGGCTGTGCCGCCCCACTACCAGTCCAGAGCCCAGAGTCCCACTTCTCTTGCTGTCAGGTGTTAAGACACTGACCTCACAGCGTCTTTACCTTGTGTTATGCTAGCTTTGGTCAAAAAAGCAATTGGAACCTATTCGCTTTTACACTTGAGCTCAGTAATCAATATAATGAAGCATGAGGGTGGATTTTTCCCTATGACAGTTATCATTTATGTTCTAGAATGGCACCCTTTTGATTTAAGAATGAAATTTCACTGTCCACGCATACCTATATGTATAGCAGCCAAATTTATGATAGTTAAATCTTGAAAGTGACCTGAATACCCATCAATAGATGAATACATTTTTTAAAAATGTGGTATTAGCAAGCAACAGAAGACTACATTGCCATGAAGATGAAGAGGAAAATGAATGCATCATGTGTAAGAAAATGGGTCAACTTTAAAATCATTAATGTTGAATGTAAAACCAACATACAGGCTTACATATCACATTGTTTCTCTAATATAAGAAATGATAAAAATAAAGAGTAAAACACAAAATAAACAATAAGAAGTAGGGAGATAGATGGTTCTCAGAGAAGGACAGCAAGAGATGGACAGAGAAGAGGAAGAGAAGGGACGAAGGATGAGAAAAGGTCCAGCTATGTGTTGTGTGCAAGTAGGTGCTCCACACCAGGAGTACAGTCAAAAAGCACTCCAAACATGGGCCGGTAAAAAATAAAAATTGAAAAAAAATTAAATTTGAGGAGAGAAAAATGTAATAGCTGAAGAATGCCAGTATAAGAACAATGTGTCCCTGCCATCTGTCTTTCATTTGATCAGTAACTATTTTGGTCTAGGTGACAATAGCAGCTTTGAAGAGACAAGATAAAAATAGAAAGTGCTAACTCCTTTGAAAATTAACAAAAGAAATATCACCCATTTTGTTTGATCACAGGCCTCAGGCTAATGTGTGAGGACACAGTTCCAACTGCCTGCGCACTTGAGGGCCGAGGGCCATAGCTGTGGAGCTGATGCTCTTCGCCCCCGTGTCGTGCTTTGGGGCCTGCCCTGTTCCCCTGCTGCCTGGTTCGGGCAGCTCTGCCTCCTGGTCCCAGTACGCGGCTCCTCTGGGAGAGTGTGCTCCTTCCCTCTCCCGGCACAGTCCCTACTCCTACTTCTCTCCCACCCTGGACAACCTCCAGTCCTTTCGCTATTTCTTCAGATGTAACATTGTGGAATAACGTCAAGTTATGGACTTGTAAAGAAACACCCTTCTGACCAAGAGTGTCCCCTAGAGCCTCTGTGGGCAGAGGCAGACTTCGTGCAAGCTGACTGGATTCTGGGGAGGTGCAGCCTGCTCTCGGGAGATGCAGCCCATCCTGGTTAGATCATAGAAGATGATTCTCCTTTGTGGCTCCTCCTTTCCTCTCTCTGCTCTTTCAAGCAACTCTCCTGCACCAGGCCCATCCACCATGGGTTTCTGTGTTTGGATCTGCTGAATGTGGATGGAAACATATGAAAATGTGAACCAAACTAAACTTCTTCTCCCTTAAGTTTTGAGTTTTGGATAGAGTGTCTGAATGATGAAGAAAGTGCTTTAGACTTATATATTACTGTACCCTGAGCATTGTATTTGGGTTATTTTTGTACATATTTTTCTTTGTTATTTTGAACTTATTTCTGTATTTATATCGAGTACATGTCTGGATATCATAGGCCTTTAGTAAATAGTTAGTTAACATACTTAGAATTTTAAACTTCCCCCAAAAGTACATGTGTTAGAAATGTGGTCCCTGAATGGTGCTTTTGGGAGGCTATGGAACCTTTAAGAGGTGAAGGTGAAGGTGAAGGTGAATGGGACCTCCTTAGGTCTGCAAGAGTGAGTTCTCAAAGGGGAAGGTGAAACACAGACTCCTTCCTTCGGGGACCATAGGACCCTGATCATTCATGGGGAGATTCTCTTCCTGGAGCTTGGCAAACAGAACAAAGAAAGAGAGAGCCAGTGCCCACCTTGCCCCCTCAAAGTGGACCCAGTGACTAAGAGCTCTGGGGGTCCCCCCTCTGTGGCACACTAGGCTAAGCCTTGAGCACACTGACACTCCACAGACACACTGCGACTCTCACATGAGGTTTTGTGGCTGCTTATGTGATGTTTCTCTGGGGACAACGAAAGGGCCTGACCCTGAAAATAACTTCCCTGTCTGCAGACTGGCTTCTGATGCCTTTACAGAAGAAAAGCCTTCCACACTTTCTAGAGTGAGTACTTTGAAATCATAGTTCTCTGTGCGACATAAGTAGCTTGTTTAGATTTACTTCCAGGTCTAAATAAATGAGGCTAACTCAGTCCTGCCAGTAGATTCCTCACTTTTGACTTCATGAGTTAGTTGGATTATACATTGTAACTCTCTGGTACGTTCCTCCGTGGCTTTCATGTTTGGGCCATGAAGTAAGCAATTTGTTCTCCCTGCACTTCTTGCCTTTGGCATCCAGCACCTCCTGAGAACCCTAAAAGAAACAGATCTGCCCAGTCTAAGAAAAGAACCTCTAAAACTGGAAGCTAAAGTCTATCTTTTCCTTTTATATAGTTCTTGTTTTTTATAGTGACAGCTGGAATACACGTTTATTGACTAGGCATAAATAATTTTGTTTCATGCTAAAATATGTGTATTTTTTTTTGAGACAGGGTCTCCCTTTGTAGTTCAGGCTGGCCCTGAGCTCACTATGTAGCCCAGGCAAGCCTCGAACTCAGCAGTCCTCCTGTCTCTGCCTCCCAAGTGCTGGGGTTACAGGCGTGAGCCACCACACCCAGCTAAATTATGTGTATTTTTAAGCAACAGACTCAATGAGAGAGATATTGGGGAAACAGTTCCTTTCACAATAACACCACTCAAAATGAAATGTTTATAAATTAATCTAACAAAGGAGGTGAAAGACCTTTACTCTGAAAACCACAGCACTCTCCAAAGGGATATTGAACAGGATATCAGAAAATGGAAAGACATCCATTGGTCCTGGATAAGAGAAACCAATATTGTCAAAACAGCCATATTCTCACAATTACTATATAGATTTAATGCATTCTTTATTGAAATCTCCATAGTATATTTCAGTTACAGAAAATAACCCAAAAATTTATCTGAGCCACAAAAGACCCAGAATAACAAAAGCAACTGTAGGCAACAAGGATATGGCTGGGAGTACTACAATCCTCAACTTGAAACTATACTACAAAGCTGCTATGATAAAAGCAGCATGGTTCTGCCCAAGAAACAGACCTGAGGATCCTTACAACAGACTTAGAAGATCCAGAAACAACCCCAGGAATACTAAACCACCTCATTTTTGACAAAGAGGCCAAACATCCTCAATGGAGGAAAGATAACTTCTTTAACAAATAGTGCTGGAAAAATTTGGTTTCAACCTGTCAAAGATTAAAGCTAGATCTATCTCTTTCTCTATGCACCAAACTAAAATCAAAGTGGATTAGAGATATAAACATTAAAACAGAAGCACTAAACCTGCTGGAAAACAGGTTAGGTAAAATTCTTGGAATCATTGGCTTAGGGAAAGACTTTATAAACAAAATCTCAGCAGCATGGGAACTAGCAGAAAGAATCAACAACTAATATCTTATCTTAATAAAAGTCTGCACAGCCAGAAAATCCACCACCAGAGCAAAAAGACAATCTACAATATGGGGCAAAAACTGTTATCAGCTGTTTCTCAGACAAATGATTACTATCTAGAGTATATAAAGAACTTTGAAAAAATCCCTCCCCCACTTAAAGCCCCAGTTCAAAGATGAACATCTGAAATGAACAGACATTTTTCAGATGAATAACTAAAGGCTTTTAGGAAACTTGAAGAAATGTTTGACATTGCTGGTCATTTGAGAGGTGCAGATGAAACAACACTGAGATTTCATCTCACTTCACAAAAAATGGTTGCTGTCATGAAGTCAACCAACAACAAATGGTAGCAAGGCTGTGGGGAGTAGGAACCCTTCTCCATTATTGGTGGGAATGCAGACTATTACAACCACTATAGAGATTATTGTGGAGGTTCCTTAAAAAGCTAGGACTCGAGGTCCCATTTGACCCTGCTATTTCTTGCTTGGTATGCACATAAATTAAATGCATCACATCATGGTGACATATGTGCACCCATGTTTATAGCAGCTCAGTTTTAATAGCTAAATACTGGAAACAGTCCACATGCCCACTAACTGGAGAGTGAATAAAGAAGATATGGTATTTTTGTAATAAAATGGAATGTTACTCAGCCATAAAAAATGATAAATCAGAGTCATTTATACTTAAACAGATGCACTTTGGGGACATACTCACAAGTGAAATAAAAAGGACACAAATGTGTAAAAATCATATCACATCTCTGGTACAAGAAACTGGTGGTGTAAATGAATTGTAAAATGTATGATAGATATTGTGAAATAGTAAAAATTGTTCAAAAGGAAAGGGGAAATGGGGGCAGAGTAGAGAAGGGAAAGAAAAAATGTGATAGTAAAAAAAAAGAAATAGACCAAAGCTTATGTATGTAGGGAGTGGAAGGTTAAAAGGAAGGCAAAGGAATTGGAAAAAACAAAAATCAAGACGTGTCAAGTACAGGTAAAAATTCTCAATGTTGAATATGACCCTAATCCATTTTAAAATGTACCAATAAACTCAATTTAAATAAAATAAAATTAGATTTCAAACTGCTTTAATAGTTATTATCATGTTGGGTATATTGTAACCATTTCTGTGTTCTTACAGGAGTTGTTTTTTTATCTGAGTTATCAAATATAAATGTATAGTGTTTTGTAATTAATAAATAAAGGAATAAAAAATAAAATGTGTGTTTTGCAATCATGAAAGAGGTGAAATGTCACAAATAAGGCAGAGTTACAGGGGGGTAAAAGGTTACAAATAAGAGAGTGTGGCTGTTGCAACATTTTAGATTATCTTGACAAAGACAAAATTAAAAAGGGCAATGCACAGATGCTTGGGATCAGATGTTTATCACAACTTTTTAGGAGAGAAAAAAACAAAAATAGTTACAAGGAATTATTTTACTAATAAAAACCCAGCACAGAGTAGCATTTAAAGGAATACATCAGGAGAAACAAAAAGATACCAAATTGGTTTGAGATGCAGCACTCTTAAGCAAGTAAAATAGCAGATTTTATTACCCTCTGCAAAAATTATGTATATTAATACAACATGGAAGCTGGAACACCAAGGTTGTGTCCCACAGTGACAACATATGAAACCAGACAAAGGACGTAGGGTCCAGGCAAATTCATTCAAAAGACAAAGGACACAAAGGTAAGGAAATAGAACATTTTGAAGTATCTGTTTATGAAGTAATTTTACTTTATTAATTTATTTTAATAAATTGAGTTTATTGGTACATTTTAGGAATGCATTATGATTACATTCTTCATTGGCAATTTGTACCTATACATAATATATCTTGAATATTATTTTTCCCATTGTCCCAAGTAGAACACTTAGGTATAAAAGCAAGGTAGTAAGGCTCCCACTAGCCAAGGAGGAGGTCCTGAGCAGGTTGCCCATGCAGGCTTTTTGTCTACAGGTGCTTATGGGATTCAGATGGGAGTTTTGGCTGTTTTGTAAGCAATATGATCTCTGCCATATAGGAGACTACGTAATTCTTCCTTGGTCCAGTCTGTGTAGTGTACACGTAGTGCTCATGCAAGACCCACACATCCTGCAGCCAATGGCCTTATCATTCTTGGGGGGGGGTGTTTTTCACTACTGCAATGTACCCGGCTGCACTCCTGTGAGATCCTTGCAGGGCAATGGCACAGTAGACTTCATTTTAGACTTTCTGACTCCATTGCAGGACTGATGACCTTAATGCCCAGTAGAATTCTAACTCTTGTCTCAATATTTTTTTAAATTGAATTCTTTATTGGTACAATTTATATACATCTCAAAATCACATATAACATTAGGAAATTTGTCTTGTCTCAATATTTTTTAAAAAGGGACAAAACATAAGTGAGAAATACAAATAAGCAGAGACCATTACACTGTACTTGTCTTCAGTTTTATAAAGAAATTTTTAGTACCACTTGATTCCACAAGAGGAAGCCCAGGCAAGTTAGGGAACCTTGAAGATGCTCAGTTGGATTAGAATGGATATTTTGTGATACACCACAGAGACATGAAGAGGTCTGGGGTGATTGTGATCTGTACTGCTCTGTGTAGATTTTATTTATGATTTTTATGAGCCATCATTGTGCCTAATATCCATTTTACAAATGCATCCAGAATAAATTGTAATCACTGAAGGTACTATCCTTTCTGTTAGATTGTGTGATCCTTGACCTTTGTACTATCAAATACTTAGTTGTTTCTTAGGAGAAGTGTGCTCATTAGATGCTCAAATTGCTACTCTTGAGCTCCTTGACTTTCTGAGACAGATTTGCCTGATTTTGTGTCTGTATTTCTTTTTTTTTTTTTTTTGAGACAGGGTCTTACTTTGTAGTTCAGGCTGGCCCTGAGCTCACTACATAACCCAGGAAAGCCTCAAACTCAGCAAACCTCCTGTCTCTGCCTCCCAAGAGTTGGGATTACAAGAGTGAGCCACCACACCCGGCACTGTGGTATGTGGTATAGATTGCTGGTGGGTGTGAGTCACACGCCCAGCATTGTATGTGGTTACCAGGGATCAAACTCAGGACCTTGCACTTACAAGGCAGGTGCTAGAACCACTGAGCTAAATCTCCGGCCCTCTGTCTGTATTTCTTGCACATACCTCTAAGACTGTATGTGCTTATTTTAAAGTTTGTTGTTTGTGACTGTTAACCTCTGCCACAAGATACATAATAATACTATAGTTGAATGCCAGGCATGGTGGCTCACGCCTGTAATCCCAGCACTCGGGAGGCAGAGATAGGAGGATTGCTGAGTTCGCGGTGGCATGCCTGGGCTCCATAGTGAGCTCAGGGCCAGCCTGAACTACAGAGCAAGACCCTATCTCAAAAAAAAAAACAATAATACTATAGTTGATATAATACATAATTATAAGCATATATGCATTATTAAATGAAGCCAAACTCTGTAATGAACTGGGATATGTTATGAACATTCTGCAGGAAGAAGAATTAGTGGTGTGCTAGTGTTTACTTATCCCATTTTAAAAATGCCAACTAGGGCTGGGGATTTAGCTCAAGTGGTACCACACCTACACACACACACACACACACACACACACACGAAAAGCGCTCATGAAAAAACTCATGAAATTTCAGGAATTTTGTGAGCTGGTTATAGAAACAGATGCATCATGGAAACTGGCAAATGTTACACACAATTAGATTTTGCTTTCAGTGTTACTGTTTTGTATTGTTCTTGTTTTTCACCTTTCCCTTCTAGAAACCCCGTTACAATACACTTACTAGCACCCTATGATCAGAACTTTTGTCTTTAGGTCAGATGTTTGTACATGGTATATTTTAGAAGACAAAAAACAAGAGAGGTCCCAGCTGTACCACAGCTGTTTTCATGCAGACTCGGCTCATTTATCACACACACAGCAGGCTCTCTCTCCCAACTCAGGCTGTGAGATGACAGATTCTAAGGCTCTGTAAACTGAATTATCTGTGCTAGGAACCTACTGTTAGAGGACTGAGTGGATGCTGACTGAGGTTATAAGGATTTTCTCCACATTTTCACTCAGTGGAAAGGACCAAAAAGCATAATCTGTGTTTGTCTTTCCTTCCAGATATATCATGAGTGATTTTTTTCTTAGCTTGCACTTTTTCATTGTTTATGTTTGAATCTCAGTTTCTGAGAAAAGACATGATCTTATTCTTATAACGTGGATCTAGCATGAAATTTACCCTTCAAAACAAATCTGCTTAGACCAAGATATAATATAGGAAGAAAATAGTAGGGCAATGTAAACAAAAACTCTAAAACCAAAAGAAAAGAGTAGCTACATTGTGGTAATAAAATATGTTTATCCTATTTTTGCCAAATGTACCATTGTAAGTAAGTCTAGGTCATTCATTCTTCCATTCATCAATGCTGGCAAATCTATAAAAGGCCAGATTCTGTGATAAATACATAAAATACATTAGTGTGTAAATCAGTAATGTTGCCTTCTTTCCTGGACTGAGTACTCATGGAGTGTCTGGCAGGCAAACAATATTCCAACAGAGCAGGACAAAATCACTCGTTCAAGCATCCACCAAAACACAGAAGATGCCAATTCTGCCATGTACCTTCCTAAGAATGTGTCTTGTTCAACTTCAAGTCATACCCATTGTAAGAACATTCATGAAATTCTTTTGGCTGGGAGTAGTGAGCACCAATTCTAACTACAATAAATAAAATGGTAGTATTTGTTAGAAGACTATAGATAGACCGTAGGCAGAAGGTCAGAAGAAATATTACAATGCAAGAGGGAAGGAGCAAGATATCCAAAACTTACAACAGGACCTGTGAACATTTTCACCCAAATTCTCCCTGTCATTTGGAGATCTTAGGTTACCTCACCTGTGGGTTCCCTATTCTGTCATCTGATTGACCAGAAGACAATCAGCAATAAGGATAAATCCTTAACTCTTCTTTTGAAATCCTCACCTCCTAATATTCCCTATCTTCTTCCAATAGAGAATGGTTTCCGTTTCTACCTTTTCCTTGAAACTGTCCTTGCTAATTGCTAAGTTTCCTTTGGTATTTCCTCTTCTGTTACTTGGCACTTAGAAGTATTCACTAAGGCTCCATTATGAACCCTTAAAAATCATTTTCACTTTTCTTTCTTGCAATGGACTTGTTAAGATCATTTTACATGAAAAAATGTAAATATTTATCATATACAATATGAAGTTTGAAACATTAGGAGTTGTAGAATGATTCCATTGAACTAGTGAACATATGTAATCATGAGTTTTTGTGGTAAGAACACTTAAAGGCTCTCATAGTAATTTTCAAGAATGTAATACATTATTTTATTGTATTTTTGCTTTTGCAGTGCTCAGAATCAGACTCAGGGCCTCATGTAGGCCTGGACAAGTGCTCCGTCACTCAGCCACACCCCAGGCTTCTCACCTCAAGAAGATTTTATGAAATGAAAACAGAAATGATCCCAGAGTGAGAACTCCCATTTCATCAGGTCACAAGAACTCTGGAAACTAACACGCTGGATTAGAGGCACAGGCACTACCTAGAGACACAGGGAGATAAAATTACCAATGTTTTCAAGGCTTACACTATTCCCAGGGATAAGATCAAGATTTCTCAGGAGCCCTCACCTTTGGCAGGATATATATATGTACTCACCTCTGTGGTGGGTTGCTGGCAGATGTTACAGCAACAGCACAAGGCTGGTGTAATTCAGCCTGAAGAAACCCATCTAACTCCCTGACTGCCAGGCATTGTGGTTTTCACAGGTACTGTACCTCTGCAACAGCCTGTGACTATCTGTGTCGTGTCAAGAGTGACATGTGTGTGTGTGACTTTACTTAAATACATGGCCATTCTGCCTAAATATGTCAGTCCTGTAGGTATCTTTGCATTTGTTTATCATGTAAAGTTTTGTCTTCCTATTTTTACATTTTTATGCTGTTAGTACATAGTATATTTTACATTCATCTTGGGAAGTAGATGTATGTATCTAATGCAACTCCCCCCCCTTACTTTTAGTTATTTAGTTTAGTTTAGTTTATTACTTATGAATGTAGAACACAATATTTCCATTCCTTATGGGAAGCTGCACATAATATCTTTCTTCTTCTTTTCACCCCCTTTCCTTTCCCTGTCCCCCTTCCACCCATCTCTGGAGATGCTCCCTTTTTTTCATAAATTTGTAGTACTGAATGCTTGCATAGAGTTGTTACAGTTACATGACATGTTTCTATTACTTTTTCCATCCCTTACATCTTAATCCTCCTTCTTTGACCTCATTTGTGTTTTTAACCCCTTCCTCTTACTACCAACTCCCTCCCTCTACCTCAAAATTCTTTTTCCTCATTTTATTATTATTGTTGTTGTTAGTCTCAGCTCATGTTTGTGATATATAATACTTACCTTCACTGTGGTTGTTATTTTTGTGTATATAATATTTAGATGCTTCATAACTTTTAAATATGATACAGAACTTATTAAGAAATAAAAGAACCCCTTGGTGTTTAAATGACCTGCATGATATCCCCATCTATAAATAATCTGCATAGCATTTATCTTGCTGCTTCATTCACTCAAGAAGGAAGACAAACTTCTACCCCTTCTCTCTGGAGAAAGCTCAGGTTTTTATTATCTTCAGTTTATAAAAGTTTTGATACACAATGCTCTTCTATTTTCATATCTATAAGAACTGAGAGTAAGAGATGGAAGAGTTACTTAGGATATTTCTTATTGCCCTACAATTTTGACTCAGGGACAGCTGAGAGGACCAGTCTTAGGCAGTAAAGCTTGGCCCACCAGCACCAGCTGCAACTTAAACTAGATGGCTCAGTAGGCTTCTCCAGGCTTAACCACCACAAAAGTCACCTTGGGTTATCACTCGCCCTCCACTCCAGAGTGTATCACCAGCCTGCTGTTTTAAGCATTCTTGTGCTTTATTAGGAAAGGGAACTAAAATCTATGGATGTTATCCGTGAAAGTATAACTAAGAATGTCTTGGGGAAGGTGTTACTGAAAGGAAGAGAGTTAAGTCACTTTGAAACAATGAACTTGAACTACTTTGTACCTTATTTATACTCTCAGGAACACCTAAGGAAATGAGTTTTCCTCAGTTTGTCATTTCCTAGGTACTTGGTAGGTACAAAGATTCATGGTTTGAGTATACCTAATCATGGTAATTTAAGATGCACTAAGAAATCTGTTAATTATGATAAGGTGAGAAGATTCATACAAAGTAAAGTCACACAGAAAAGCATATTTGTCTTCCATAGCCAATTAGTAGAAACTTTTCATAAATATAAAAACTTAGACTTATCTTCCAGGCAGGGTCAGGCATTGATGAGATATCATTTAATTTTTCAGTCAGCCCTAGATATACAGCACAAATTACATAAACTTTAGGTTAGGTCCCAAGGCAGTCTGTCCCTGTTGCTGGGCATGGCTTTCTCTGTGTTCAACTATCAGGGTCCAGATGAAGGTGAGAAAAGGAAAAAAAACAAAATTATGCTTATTGTAATTAGCAGTGCTTTACAATGACCCAAATGGTCTAAAGGAAAACCCATAGATAACCAAAGTAAAGGTGTCTGCTTTGAATGTGAAGAGACTAGACGTCAGGCACAGGGCTGTACCAGGCCACTGCCTGGCCCTGCCCCATTTATCAAGGGGCAGATATGCCTAATGCATGGCATTGGATGGCCATTCCTGCTCCCATAGAGGGCTAGGCCAGCCAGTCCTCTCACTTTCCACTCTAATGAAGACTGAAGGTGCTGGGCCAACTTACACTGCCCCTGGATGCTGTGGGTGAGTCCATTCAATACTGATGGATACAGGAATGATTCATTCTGTTTTGACACATTTTCTGGAAAGCTTTCCCTCCTATCTATAAATATAAGAGTTGAGGGAACCACTAGTAAGAGCTCCTTGACTTCTGCAGTATTATGTCTACCAAAGACCAAATATTTACCTGTGATTGTTTTATTGTTCCATACTGTCTTCCTCCCTTGCTAGGAAGAAATTTAGTTGCCAAGTTGGGAACAATTCTCAAAACATGATGAAGACCAAAGTGTATTTTACCCATTGAGACAACAGCAGGCCTCTCTGACCTGATTAGCCAGCACATGAATCCTACTTCTTGGTACAACAAATACCTGAAAAGACAAGTTCAGCAAAGCCAGTAATTATAAACTAAGAGACATCAGCCAATTTCCTGTTAAAAAATGTCTAATCAAGAAGAGGCCCATAAATACCTCTGGCCTCTCCTAGAGAAATTTCCCAAATATGGCTTTTTGTGGCTTTGCCAATCCCTTCGCAATACTCCCATCTTCTCTTTTAGTAAAACCTTCAGGTGAATATAAGATGGTACAAGACCTTCCCTCACTGATGAGGTGATAATCTCAATCCATCTATCAGTGGAAGATCCTTATACTATCTTCTTATATTCCAGGGAAAATAAATGGATTCCCAGTTACAGACCTTAAAGATGCTTTCTTTTCCATTCCACTCCATCTGGATTCTCAGTTTGTATTTTGCCTTTGCATGAACCTAGAGATAGTACTCATCTTTTTTCCAAGCACTAGAAGGAGACTTAAGGAATTTAGACCTTAAACAGGGTGTTAAACATCCTGGAGTATGTAAATGATATTTTAATTAACAGCCAAACTTGGGAGATAGCCAACTACAATACTATCTAATCCTTTAGTTTTCTAGTTAAGAAGGGATATAAAGTTTCAAATGAAAAAGTGCAGATATCCTTCAAGAAATTCCAAAACTTGGGATACATCCTTACACCTGGAAAACAACAGCTGTCTTGGGATCAAATCTATGCTATATGTGATCTGGGCCTCCTGTCATCAAACAATAGCTTTGTTTCATTCTGAGAATGGCTGGTTTCCAGTGTATTTAGATCCATAATTTTGGACTAATAGGAAAGCCTTTATATGAGGGTGTCAAGTGTTCTGAGTTTATCTGCCTAAAATGGGCAGAAGTGACTGACAGTGTCTTTCAAGAAATAGAACAGGCCCTTATTCAGGTCCCAACATCAGGGCTATCTGATTTAAGAAAGTCCTTCTTTGTCTGTATATCACAAAAGAAAGGAATTGCTTTGGGTCTGTTACCTCAAAACCTGGACAAGAACTCTGAACAGTAGCTTATTTTTCAGAAAAGTTAGATAAAGTGGCTGCTGGATGGCCATCCTGCCTGATGGCAATCACAGCTACAGCTATGTTAATAGAAGAAGTGATGAAATTATGTTAGGAGAAAAGCTAGAACTCCTGTCTCCCCATCACCTCAGGGTGATTCTTGAAATGAAAAGGTAGCAGCTTACCAAGAATCAGGCCATGCTTTTAGAAAGCCTTGAGGTTACCATAAAGATTTACACTTATTTGTTTATTTATTTTTGGGCACAGGATTTTGGTGTGTATTTCAGGCTGGCCTTCAACTCACTGTGTAGCCCAGGTTGGCCATGAATTAGTGGTGATTCTCTTACCTTATCCTCCCTTGTGCTGAGATTACAGGTGTATATCACTAGGCCTGGCAAGATTTTCTTTCCTTTTAATCCTACCACATTGACACCTACAGGCTCAGAGAATAGTTATTGTTGTGAACAAGTGATTTGCCAGACCTTTGCAAACAGGAAGGACAACAGTGACCTACCCCTCCAAGGCCCTGACGAGGAGTTCCCTGATGGAGTGATTTTGTCCAAGAAGCTATCATAAGGCAAGTTATTTAGCTGTCAGCTCCCAAGAAGTTCCTGAAGCCAAACTTCAGCCTCCATGGTCCTCTGCTCAAAAAGTGGAACTCCTAGTCCATGCTGAGGCATTGATGTTAGGAAAGGGCAAAAAGTTAAATGTCCATAGAGGTTCTAAATATGCCTTCCTGATGCTACATGTCCATATAGCAGTCTGGAAGGAAAAGGGGTTGCTAACTAATAAACAATAATCTATAAAGCACAAATAGGAAATTCTGTAATTCCTAGAAGCGATCTATTTTCCCAAACAGGTCACTGTAATTCATTATAAGGAACACCAAAGTCTAAAGTCTCTTTGGGAAATCAAAAGGTTGATGGGGAGGGAAGAATGGCTGCTTTGCAGCCTTTCAAGACCTTACCTTGTCCTCCATTCTCAAGGCTCAATTAAAACCAATCTATACCTTCAGGAAGATAAATGGGCCTTAAACTAAGATAGCTTTTAAAAAGGAATGGTGGTGGTATTTAGAAAACAAACTGGCCCTTCCTCAGGGAGCATAATGGAACACAATTAAAAAACCTTCATGATTCTTTCCATGTTGGAAGACATGTTCCATGGGAAATCGTCACTCAAATTTTCACAGGGCTGGGATTAATGAGGCTCACCAGGAAGGTCAGTGAAGTTTGCACACTCTGCACCTACCCTAACCCTGGATAGAGCCATCTGTACCTAAAGTATCTGAAGAACATCATCTGAAGGAGCAAGACTATTTCTGTGAACCTCTGGAAGACCAGACACTCCTCTTTGGAAAACAGGACTCCAATTCTACTTCATGGACAGTTGAGGAGATTTATTGTGACCCCTGCTCCATCACAGGTAGAACTTTAACATGCTAACCCTTTCAAGGATGTTCATCATCCCAATTATTGCACCTTATTTATTTCAATGATGATCTTGTCTCAGATTGCTGAAGTAGTCTATGCTTCAGAGGGCTCTTGTGTCATCCATTCATAGTCTCATATTTTTTCTTTATTTGGTATGAGCACTTAATTAATTTCTTGTTTAGCAAATGGGTCTACACTCACTTTGTGTCTTTCTTGTCCAACCCCGGAGTCAGATATCTACTTCTGTCAGCTTCCTGGAACCAATTAAAGGTTTTGCTTTTTTACTTTAAGACATAACACAGGCTTGTTCTGGAATACTGATCGGTTCCCTGCCACTCAATGTGCTACTAAAAAGCATTAGAATGTTTAGAACACATTCCTTTAACAAATTTGTAACTTATGTGTGGATTTAACAGACTTGTAGTTCATGGATTTAAAAAGTCAACAGTGAGATATCTTTACTAGGACTTGTAAATCAGAGATGATTACGTTAATCAGAATATTTTCATGGTTTTTAAAAAGCATGTTAATAACTCAGGTGCAAGTTACATGAGTAAGACATTCTGAAAGACAGAAGCAACTGTAAAATCTATATCTGTCCAACATCTGTTGCTTATTAATCAGTAAGCTCGTCAACTTGGGTAACACAATCGCTTTGCATTCTGCCACAAATGTCAGCAGTAAAACCTTGCTTTCAACAGTGATTTTTAAATAATTTGCAACATCAAATGTTGTTTTTCTTAATCTGATCTTTTCATCACATGACCCAATAACTCCTTTCCAAATGACCTCATGTATATTCAGTGATTGAGAAAACCTTAGTAAAATTACCCTGGGAAGTTTGGTAATTGAGTAATAGACCTTGACTCTAATGGAATAAAACTAGTCTCACCAGCATGCTTAGTTACTTCCTTCAGAGACTTGGCTTAGTATCCTGTAGCTATTTTCTGTACCCCTTCTTCTTTGTCATCACCAGACACAATGGTCTACTGTCTGGTGTTAAAGCTTGTTAAGCTCCATGTTAAATTAGAGCTCAGGTTTACAGGTCTATCCCCTGGAAGAGTACTGCCTTGCCTTGTTAGTTTGCTGAACTCTCCTCTTCATCTTTTATTTTTCAATTAAGTGACATTTTCTCAGGGAAGCCTTTCCTGATGCCCTACCTTAGGCAATGTCTTCTTATTCTCAATAGCCTGTATTTGTGCTTTATAAAATTGAGTAGAGCCCAATTAAATAATGACCTCTGTAATAACTGATTAAATATGTGTCTTCTTGTATGACTGCAGACATTTTGAGGATGCTCACTAGTTGTTAAAAAGATGAATGAGAAACATGGTGTTATATATGTTGAGACCCTTTCTTGCTCCAGTGGAGGTTTTAAAAATTGTTTTAGGTGACAGATATGATTGTATGTTTTATCTTGTTCAAATGTTTTGAAGCCTCTATGTATCTATGGAACTATCTATCTGCACCTAACTAATTAAGAAATCCATTACCTCTCATGAAGTTTCCAATATGTTTCCTCTAGGGAACACTCTCATCCAGGAAAAGGTGACATTAGGTTTCCCTAGGGTGAGATTTACCATCAAGGGCTTTCCAGGCTCCTCAGCCTCCTTTTCTAGAGCAGGTTAGTGACCAGCAGTGAGACTGTTTTCTTGGGTACCAATGAGAATTCTTTGCTTGTCTCTTCTTACGGGGAGATGAAAATCTCTCCAGGCTGGCCCCATCCCCTTCAGCCAGAGCTGTTGTTATGGAGGAAAACAGAAGAGACTGAGGGTGTAGTCAGCACTTCCAGGAGCTTAAGTATAAGGTTACAACTTCCAACATTATTAAAAGATGCTCCTTGGTGATCCTGGGGCAGAAACTGAATGGGCTAGTATGGGCACAAGTCAGGCTATGGCTATGACAGGACGGAATGGGGGGGGGGGGCTCTGCAGGGAGAGCAGCTGGGAAAGAGGAAAGGAACAAGGCTGGGATTTAGGGGCAGGAAACTGGTGGTAGCTGTTCATTTTAAAGAGAATCTATTTAAAGACTCATGGGAAAGTGACCACAGAGAGGGAAAGATTCAGGAGATAGAAACAAGGGAGCTGGTCTTTGATGGAAAAGGTCTTAGGATGTAGGCATTCACAACATGTAGGGCCCAGAAGGAAAGGAGCAGGTCAAGGAGGCTCAGCAAAAGTGTGGGAGAAAGATGTCATGGTCTTATCAGACAGCTTCTACTTGTCCCACTTTTAACAAGAGATGAGGGAGCCACTGGTGGTCATGCATGCCTATAAAGCCAGCTACTCCCAAGGCGGGAAATCATGTTTGAGGCCAGTTTATGTAACTTATTGAGGCCTCACCTCAAAATTAAAATAAATAAATAAATAATGAAGAAAGGGGCTGGGGGTGTAGCTCAGTGTTAGGTGCTGCCAGCTTCACTCCGTAGCACATCGTGAGACTGAGACACCGTAAAGCCACTGGTCAGGCAGACATGACCAGTGAAACACAGAAGAGATCTGGGGCATGCACAGTGCAGTTTCCAGGTCCTGTGTCTGGTCCTAGCAGAGAATATTGTCTTCAATTCTTCTGGCTAAGGTGGAGTTTTTTTGTTTGCTTTGTTTTGTTTTGATTTTTTTTTCGCTTGTTTGTTTGAGACAGGGTCTCACTTTGTAGTTCAAGCTGACCCTGAGCTCACTATGTAGCCCAGCAAGGCTCGAACTCACAGCAATCCTGCCTCTGCTTCCTGAGTGCTGGGATGCCAGGCACGAGCCCCCATACTTAACAAGATTTAGACTTTAAGCTTGATTTGTCTGATTTTGCTACTTTGCTTGAATTGACCAGATGATTGGCCATACTAGTATTATGGATAATAACATAAGTTCTGGCCATTATGGGGCACCTACAGTTTGTTTTCTTTCTCCAGGTCTTTGTGGGAGCTCTGACATTCCAGATTGTACTCAGGAACTTCAATGAAGGGTAAAGACAGTGTTTATAGACAGTGGTTTGCAAGTTGTTTGCTCTTCCTTTTGGGGATGTTTGATGAGAAAGAAACTCCGGTGTTCCAGTTTTCTGTGAGGAAGAAAGTTTTTGGCAGTGTGGTTTTCTGGGTTCTAAGGCCTTGCACTTGCCAGGAGCTGCACATTCTTCCTCTTCGCAGACCTGTTTGAATTTGGAATGGTCCTCGCTTCCCAGCCTGTGTGGGTATGGGAGAGTGATCAATCCTCTGATCCTCCGACTGTCTAGAAAGGGAGTGGTTAGGGCTAATGAAAGAAAGACAATAGAAACTTGCAGAATTTCAGAATTTTGCTGGAGCCAGCCGGACAAAACAGCGGGGTCGTGAAGTCGAGGGGCGCGGATTAAGAAAAGAAAAGAAGACAGGAAAATGGGCTCGGGAGGACCTCTCAGTCAGTACTAAGCAGGCCCTGAGTTTATTCTTCAGTGCTCTTTTATAGTATTTCTAGCTACAGTGCTTACATGCAAGGCTTTCAATGGACAATGTAGTTAGTGGTTAACATATAGGTTTAGCATGATTAGAATCTAAATCTACAGGAACTCAAAATGCAAAGATAACTTAAAAACTTCCTGGAATGTGCTCTCTGCTCCTAAAATTTCTTTCCAGGTGATCTGCAAGTTTCTTATCTTATGCTAAAGACTGGCCCAGGCTCTCAAGGCACAAGTCTTTGTCTCTTAGAATACTTCCCTATTTCCTATTGAGAAGCTAGTTCCCTTTGTCATTTTATTTAATCACTAAACATTGATGCAGTCAGTAAGTCAAGCAGAGATTGTATTAGAGGAAGAACAGCAAGCTCCTAAGAGAAGGAGCAAGGGAAGGCAACT
>PVIC010026536.1:0-24450 GCA_004025085.1 Thryonomys swinderianus
AGGCTGGCCCTGAGCTCACTATGTAGCCCAGGCAAGCCGCCGCAAACTCAGCAATCCTCCTGTCTCTGCCTCCCGAGTGCTGGGATTACAGGCGTGAGCCACCACGCCCAGCATTATATGTGGTAACCGGGGATCGAACTCAGGTCCTTGCGCTTGCAAGGCAGGCACCGGAACCACTGAGCTAACCCTCCGGCCCTATTATAAGTTTATAATGCATGACTATTTTCATCTTGGGAGACTGGTCCACACGTACACACACGTGTAACTTGTATCACATTTCATTCCCCTTTCCCTGTGCTCTGCTCTCCTGTCTCCATCTCCTACAACTCTACATCCAAGTTCCCCAGCATCTTGCCTTGATGAAGCCATGTCTTTTACAATTGTTTATTAACCAAGGTCTCATATCCTTTGTTTGCCTTTTTTATGTAGTAATGGATGTTGGATGGCACCAAAGGCTGTCTCTGTATCAATTGCAACAACCATGTGGTTTTATTCTCAGACCCTTATCGCTTCTCGGCCTTTTGGCTAAGATCAAGTGTATTCTCAGACTCTTATTACCCTTATTGATTTACATATACTGTATCAGCTTTGCTACTCTGGGGAGAAACTGACTTGAGGGATGCTGTACAAGGTGTGATCAAAAAATAAAGCATATTTTTAAATTGCTAAAAGCATTGCAATATTGCAGTGAAAAGCACATTGGCATTAATCGCGCTCAAATCATTTGTCCCAGCTTCCAATAGTCACATCATGTTTATTGGTACATTATATATACACATCATGATCACACACAGTTATAAGAATTTGTACCAGCATATGAGACAGTTTAATTCACATTTTTCCCATTCCCCTACGCACCCCACAACCCCCTACCCCAGATATATAAGCTTTGTTTCCCTTTTTAAATATTTTTATCATGAAGAGGTGTTGAATTTTATCACAGGTTTTTCAGTATATATTGATTGATCTATTGAGATGATCATGGATTTTTATGTGTATATTACATTTATTAATTGAGATATATTATAGCATGATCCTTACACGCCCGGGATAAAACCAACTTGATCATCAAAATTATCTTGAATTCCACTGGACAGAATCTCATTGAGGATTTTCTTCTAAGAATTTATACCAGTATATGACAGAATTTAATTCTCATTTTGCCCATTCTCCTACCCACCCCACAGCCCCCACCCTATATACACAAGCTTTATTTCCCTTTTTTATTACCATGTTTTTTCTTCCCCTTGTTAGTTAACCCTACACCCCATTTCCCTTTGAATATTTTCTATTTCACAATATCTAATATATATTCTACAGCTCATTTACATCTTCAGTTTCTCATAGCAGACAAAAGATATGATATTTACAGATCTGTGACCTGTTGATCTCACTTATGAGTATGCCCTGAAGGTACCTTCCTTGAGGATTTTTACATCTATGTTCATTGAGGATATGGCTCTTTAGTTGTTCATTTTTGTTCAGTCTTGTCTGGTTTCAGCATCAGGGTAATCCTGTCTTCACACATTTAATTTGAGATGCTATTTCCCCTTTCTATTATATGGAATGATTTGTGAAGCTTTGGTATTGGTTCTTCTCTAAAGAAGCGCTAACATTTAATCATAAGCCCATCTATCCCTGCACTTTCCCCAGGGGTAGAGTTCCAATGGCTGCTTCAATTATATGACCTGCCAGTGAGCTCAGGACCAGCCTGAACTACAAAGCGAGACCCTGCCTGAAATACATACATACATACATACATACACACATACATACATAAAACAGCCATACCAACTCCCCTTGACAAATCCAATATTTATGTACTGCAAATACATACTAACAAAAATCAGGGGGAAAAAATCATGTTTTTACCATATTACCATCGGCTTTCAGTCACAACTTAGAGACTTTTGTTTTCTAAGTCTTAAACGACAAAGATATCATAGGGAATACATCCGAGGGTACAAGAGCTCTACACACAAAGCCATTATGCCAGCTCAGTAAGGACTCACTTATACGGGAGATCAAGGATTGCAAAGAGGCACTTGTGATTTTCCTTGACCTAAGGTCTCCTTTCCAACCCAGTGAAACTTTGTGAGAATAGCATCTCAGTGAAGGTCCGTAAGAGTCAGTTCACATTCTCACACGCTGAAAATACAATGTTGAAAACAGAAAACATGAAACGTGTCAGAATTTCCCTTACTTGATGATGAAATTAGGGATGATACAGAACTAGTTCAAAGCAGGCTTTGCGAACAGATGTTTGATGTGCTTCGGGGAATGGAAGGAACAATGAGATGAAATCAATTTAGGAGTTATTTTTATAAATGTTTGAGATATCCTTTCTTTACAGAATGGAAAAAGATATCACTTTTTTTCAGCTTTATCAGACAGTAGCCCCCCACACACACCAGGGATCGAACTCATCTTTGCAAGATTTATGACATGAAAGATTAAATCTCCAAACAATTCTTTAACGTTGCCGTTCTGTAAAGAGGTTATACCTCTCAGACAGCTTGTGGAAAGAGCAGTTGCAGTGTTGAGAAATTACATAGTCATGTTTGACTTCATGTCCATATCTGGATAGTTTTTGGTTATATATATATATATATATATATATATATATATATATATATATATATATATATATGCGTGTGTGTGTGTGTGTGTGAGCTCTTTACTACAGCACAAATTCTTATCTCTGTATATTGTTGTATGCATGTGTACATGTACATTGTGTTATACACACATAACCTGTGCACAATAAAAGCACAGTAAGAAACATCCTGTTGGGCCGGAGGGTTAGCTCAGTGGTTCTGGTGCCTGCCTCGCAAGCGGAAGGTCCTGAGTTCGATCCCTGGTAACCACATATAATGCTGGGTGTGGAGACACGCCCACCAACAATCAACAACGCATACCACAATGCCGGACGTGTTGGCTCACGCCTGTAATCCCAGCACTCGGGAGGCAGAGACAGGAGGATTGCTGAGTTCGCGGCGGCTTGCCTGGGCACCATAGTGAGCTCAGGGCCAGCCTGAACTACAAAGCGAGACCCTGTCTCAAAAAGCAAAAAAAAAAAAAAAAAAAGAAACATCCTGTTAGTTCTCAAACTAAGTCAAGATAAATATAATACACAGTAACATACATTAAGTGACACTGTGTTGATTTTTTACTGAATATGAGATTTATATAATTTCATCTATTCACTACTATATTTATTTGCTCTTTCTACTTTCTCAGCTTTTTTTTTTTTTTGGATTATCTGTTGTCTTTCCTGTAAAATGTAAGTGTTCCTAGTATAAATATTTATTTACTCCATTGGATTTCTTTTGAGTTAGTGTTTCCTAGGTTTTAAATAATCATATGCAAAAATATCTGTGGAAGTGGTTTTTCATGAAAAGCAAAACTACCTGTTTTTTAAAATTTCCTACAGGATTATAACCCTACTTATAATTCACCATCAAACATTTCTGTTCCTAAATGTTATCTCAATTTTTGCTCCTGAGATAAAAGTTGACTTTTTGGAAAACTTGCTTAATCATTTAATAAATTTATACTAAGTGTAATTAGTAAGCATCTAAGTGTTCAAGAGAAGAAAAAATCCTTGTCACTCTTTTTGGCTTGACCACAAAGTGAGATCACTTATTCTACAATTGGTTTTACTGAAAATGATATAATATTTGTATTTTCCTGCATTTCTAATAGGCTTATAACTATGAATTCTGAAAAATGACATTTCAATGAATTTGTAAATCTTACAGTGTTGCTTTTCTACTGAAATTCATATTTTGGTTACTATAAAATATGTATATCTTTCAACATATTTATTTTAGTTATATCATCTTGTCATATACCCATAATTGATTTTTAGGAATGTTTGCTTCTTTTAATGTATTGGCTTGTTAGTAATAAGTCCACTTTGCAAAAATCAAACAAATTTTGGGCCAGAGATCTAGCTCAGTGGTTCTGGCACCTGCCTCACAAGCACAAGGTCCTGAGTTCGATCCCGGTATCCATGTACAATGCTGGGCGTGGTGACTCATGCCCACCAGCAATCAATACCACATACCACAGTGCCGGGCATGGTGGCTCACGCCTCTAATCCCAGCACTTAGGAGGTAGAGGCAGAGGCAGAGGCAGAGGCAGGAAGATTTGCTGAGTTCAAGGGTTGCCTGGGTTACATAGTAAGCTCAGAGCTAGCCTGAAATACAAAGTGAGACCTGTCTCAATGTATATATAATTACTGTTACAATGAGATACAAATCATGTGTATTTGTGCACATGTCTGCATGTGCATTTAAAATCTGCAAGTATACAGCAGTTGAAAGTAAAGAAGTGACTTCTGGGGGCCAGTTTGGAGGAAGAAAAGTAGGAAATGATTACTAATAGTTATAGAATTATGTTTTATGTGTTGATAACATTCCAATGTTGATAACATTTCTTTTGTTAGTGGGGATCAAACCAGGGACCTCGTGCTTGCTGAGCAGACACCAGAACCTCTGAGCTAAATCCCCAGCCCAGTAATTATATATTCTTTAGACACCGTCATACCATCCTCATCTTCTTCTGACTCCCCAAGCCTCTGACAAACACCATTCTGGCTTCTGTTTCTATGAATCTCATTTTATTCTACATAATCTCCTCCAAGATCATCCATGTAGCCACAAGTGAAAATTTTTCCTTCTTTTTACAACTGAATATTATCCCATCATGTCCATGTTCCACATTTTCTTTATCTGTATTTCAGTAATAGACATATAGGTGATTTCATATCTGGGGTATTGCTACATTAAACATGGAAATGTACAACCCTCTCCTATGTATAGATTTCCTTTCCTTTAAATGTGCACCCAAAAGCTGGATTGGTGAATTACATGATACTAGTGTAAAAACAGGCACATAGACCAATGGAATAGAATAGAGAGCCCAGGAATAATGTCACATCTACAGTCAACTGCTTCTTTAAAAAGTGCCAAAAGTACATTTTAAAAAAACTATTTTTTATAAGTAGAGCTGGCAAAAGAGATATCCATATAAAAAAGAATCAAATCAGATCCTAGTCCGTCATGATCTAAAAAATCCACTCTAAGTAGACTAAAAATGTAAATCTAAGATCTGATGCTATTAAACTACTAGAACAATCTTTAAATTAATATAAAACAATACTGCAACATAATAAGCTTCCTAACACTTAAAAGTGCTTATACAAGAGGGAAGTAGATAAAATATTTTGCATTTTATTTGTATTTTCTACATTTTATTTTAATTAATAAAGAGTTCTTAAAGGGTGGAGCTTAATTGCTATCTGGGGAATAGAACCTTAATTAATGGCCACCTTTTTTTAAAAAATCTGCCACCATGTCAGTGTGTCTTATAAATCTGTTACCCAAGTGTCTAAAACTAAAACTTGGTATAGTGCACAAGATAAGGCACTATAATGAATGATTGGGAACAAAAAAGTTAAAATACTCAAAGGGAAAAGGGGGGGTAAATAAAGAAGGGAAAGACAAACTTTGATCATAAGAAAAGGAAGCAAAGCCTATGTATTCAGAGTGCGGGGGGACTGTAGGGTGGGCAGAAGAATGGGAAAAAATGAGAATTAAGTTGTGTCATATCCTTGCACAAATTCTCAGTATTGAGTATGATCATGATGTGCATATAAAATGTAGTAATAAAATCAATTCAAAATTTTTAAATGAAAAAGTTAAACCAGGATAAATCCAGATGATAATTTATTAAATACTTATATGAAGTTGTATAATGTCTTAGAACAGGGGCAATAAAAATTATACATCAGTGGTATTCAATGCAAAGTTTAAAAAATTATTTAATGTACTTTTCTTTAAGTATAATTGATCTCTTTAGGCAAGGAGCTCTTCAGAAACTATGCCATTGTCTTTGTCATCTTTATACCTCTACTGCTTAGTACAGTCCCTAGAATACACAAGAGATGAAATAAAAATTATTTACACAAATCTTTATGTTTTAAAAGGTTTATTGAAGAAGAGGGAAAAGTGATTTAGCAATACTGACATTTGAAAGCTAATCAATAACTATTTTAGTTTTTAAGGAACAATTTTAAACATGAATCATAGGCATTGTAGTAGAATTTTATTTGATAACATTAAAATTTAACTCGAAAAATGTCTAGACTCAGTAACACAATGGCATAAAATAAAGAAAAATACCTAAGTATTTTATCAATAAAACAAAACTAAATTTAATACATAATTTAATATAAAATTTTCCTGGTAATATAAATTATGTACTTTTCCATTAGGATTTCATAGCTTACATGAATGGTTTGATAAATATATGGTATTTTAAAATATACTTCTATGCATTAACATTTTTAGTGGATCTAGACTTCAGAAAATTATATATTGAGTCCTTTTTAGATAAAATGTATCAAGTTTTTCTATCATGTTTTACATCCATTTCTTAGTTGTTTAATAACTGAAAAATTCCAATAAAATAATATTCTACTGAACCATTTTTGTTTAAAAGTTTGGACAACTTTTGAACATTATAAAATTTTGTAGAAATGTATTAAATTCAAAACATGTCTTTTGTCACCTACAAAAGGAGAAAGTCATAGGATAAAATGCATGTTTTTAAGAGGAAGATCAGATTTCCAATTAAAATACTGAATAGAGGGCTCGGCACATAATTTGTAATAAATAAATGTATTGATGCTAATCAGTATTATTTGATCTAGCAACGTTTTTTATGAGAAATGATAAAGAATGAAGTGGAAATTCAATGACATAAGTGATACTGCTTGCGGTTCATCTCATGGAAGAGTCCAGTGCAGGATTGTCTATCTAGCACAAGTAATAAATAGTGTCTTCTTTAGCACCTTGGTTTTATTTACTATTTTGACGTTGTTATTTCCTGGAGGAAAGAAGAGCAACAGCACCAACAGATGCCTGTTTTGACCTCCTACCACAGACAAAGAGAAGTAAAAAGTGAAGGACAAGTACCTTATTTTTAGGAGTTGCTCCTCAGAGTGGAATCTAGTCACGTGAACACATCCCTAACTCCTGGGAATGCTGGGAAATGTAGTCTCTGGGCAAGTGGCTATGTGATCAGAATTGAGGCCACAACTACTGAGGGAAAAGGATAACGGACCTTAGGAAACAACCATCTAGTTTGGTACCACCCACTGCACTTTATTATCGATGGGTCCATCTTACAGCACGTTCTTTGGTATCCGTTTTTCCAGTGTGGTCTCGTCACAAGGCATTGGACTCATGGTCTGTGCTGCAGCAGCCCAGCAGCAGAGCCGCCTTCAATGGGCTCAAGTTAAGGTCACAGATGATTCAACATGCTTTGGGCATTAAAGATTCTCAAGTGTTGAGGTAGCGTTTATCATTTTTGGTGATATATTTATCAGGCAACCTCAGTTGTTATCAGGATTATTCCCTGTCAGACCTATATGTAAATTAGTAAGACCAGATCCATCATCTAAATATGTTATTATTGGCTTACAGTTATGTGTGTTTTTTTCTCTTCTCCCTTAAAATATTCTTTGTAGTTTAATAAAAAAACTAACTCATAGCTGTGAAAGCAGTGAGGTTAGGCGAGTAGCATGTCTTCGGGGGACCTGGATCTTGCTGTTGGATAGAGGACCCTTAAGAGGAAGCTTTTGAGAAAGGGCCTGAACCTATCTTTTTAACATTGGCTGTTGAATTTAAAAAACAAAATTGTATTTTCCCTTAATGTTGAAGTCCTTGGAACTGCTAGGTGTGAAGGGCCAGTAGATTTAGGTTGCAAGCGGTCAGTGCAGTAACCTTAGCAGGACACGGATAAAACTGCTGCAAAACATGAAGCTGTCTAAGGCTTTCATGATCCAGGTGCTTTTCAAGTGGCAGGCTACTTAATCATAGATTGTCATTCAGTTGCTTTTGTTTGATGTTTTTTCATTAGTAGATTCACGTTATCGATTTTTAATGTAATTATTGTATATTGTTGGGGTTTCATAACATAGTGTGAATGGCTGAGTGGATTAGACACATTTTATGTCTCCCAATTCTGAAACTAGAAGTATTACATCAAATTATTGTCAATGCCGGACGTGGTGGCTCACGCCTGTCATCCCAGCGCTCGGGAGGCAGGGACAGGAGGATTGCTGAGTCCACGGCGGCTTGCCTGGGCACCATAGTGAGCTCAGGGCCAGTCTGAACTACAAAGCGAGACCCTGTCTCCAAAAAGAAAAAAAAGAAAAAAAATTATTGGCATTATTTATTACTACTGAGTCTTTCTCCTTTCACTTATGGGTCATCACATTCACATGCTCTGTCTTTTACAGTGAATAGTCATTTGGGCTGAGGGTACTTTAATAATAGGTACACATCTTGTTCCCATGACACTTTCTTTTTATGGGTTACACATTTGTTTACATCTTCTGAATGAATTTTTTGCCAGTACACTTAATGTGTTGCAACTCATTACTAATTATTATTGATTTTGTTTCTCAATATGTCAACAATTTGGGCAGGGGAAATACTGTAAGTTTATTCTACCTCCTTAGATATGTGCTCATCATGTTTTAAATACTGTTTTACCTTCTGGAATAAGATGTCCTAGGATTATCTACTATTTTTCTGACCACAGTTATAGAATTAGTGATTTGTTCCAGGATATTTGTTGTTATCTAGTAGAGGATGTTATTTAGAAATCAAAATATAGGTAGCAAACCATGTTCCTTGCTCTTAGTATATCATTGTTTTTATATCTTTTCTTATGTAAAGTTATGGACTCCAGCTAATGCATATGTACACTCACAGCAATTACATCATTTTAGGAACCTACTTTATTGAAGCTTCTTTTCTGGCCAAGTTTAAGCATTTCAGGTAATTAAGCTCCTTTTTGTACTCCTGGTTCTGTGTACATCTGTCTAAAAGCAGCCAGGAGAACTGATGTCATATTCTGAAGACTTTGACTATCCTACCAGAGTAATTAGCCCACCACCTTTATATTCAGCCCTGTACAAAATGGCAGGACATGAACAAAATGTAGACAAGTTATCTGCTATAAGGTGACATAAATGGGCTCTAGTCTGATATATGAGTCTCCACAGTTTTCACTATCTGCATTGCCATGAAATCATCTAGTGGATTCTACTGAAAATGTTCTAAATTTTCCTAGCCTTCTCCTCCAAACGTGTCTGAACTCCTTATAAACATGACTTCCAAAGACTTCTAAACCCTAGGGTCACATATGGTCACAGCAATAGTTCCAATTCTAAGTATGAATTTTTTTTAATCGATCACATTTCACTTCCTGGGACAAGAGACCTAACAGCAATATGCAGGAGCAAAAGTTTCAACATTTCATTAATTATGGCATTTCATTAATTAATAACGGTCTGCCCCTTGAAGGCATAACCCTTACTGTAGAAGGCCATGGTGGAGGAAGCTAGGACAGGCAAGAAGCCAAGAGACACAGAAGCAGCCAGAAGTAAGGGGCCAAGATGTGATCCCCAAGATCATGTTGTTGCTATTACCAGGAATAATATCATATAAATAATTTATTAAGTATCCAGTTGGCAAAGGACACTTAATGGTCAGTCAAGTCAGTCACATTACCCATCAATATAACCATCACACTGATGGTTATAAAATTAATTCTCTTATAAAACAACTTATGTCATCACTACATACATATGTGCATACATATACACAACCACATGTACGTGTATCTTAAACTAAATTAGATTTTTTAGAAGAGAATAGTTGTCTTAACATCCTTCTCTATTCTATGCAATCAACAACTCACTTGACTGGCTGGCATCTGCATAACTTTTCATTTTACCACTACCACTGAGAAAAAATGGTGATTATACAACTTCATGTTTATCCGAGTATCTGAGCACATTCAAATACAGAAATCTCTTTAGACTTAGTTTTCTGTTAATTTTTCCCTACAATTTGATATATAACATTCTTGCCTCATAAAGTTATCTATTTGTGATTTAAAATTTATTTAATGAACTCAGTAATCTTATTAACAATCTTATTCCTTTTATTGCATTGCTATAAAACTCCAAGAAAATATATTTTTTCTTCTCTTTCAGTATCAGTCTAGTCAGCTAGCTCATGATTACACGTCTCAAATATTCTTACTCAAGTGACCTCCACTAATTTGGGATAGGCTAATGCCGAGTTTAAGAGCTATACATTAAATGATAGTTAATGAAGCTCTGAATATTACTCAAAGGAATATGTTACTCAGATGAACTCCAAGACAAAATTCATATACACTGAAGCATTCCTTTACTTGCTACTAGCTTTATGTTTCTTTTTAAAAATTTAATTTATTGGTACATTATATATGCACATCACAATTACACTCGACATTGAAAATTTGTACCCGTATATGACATAACTTAATACTGAAACTTCACTACTGAACAGCTAACCTTGAGATGAGACATTATCATCTGTATTTTGAGTTGAATTCAAGGCTTGGAAGTTTTAAGTGATTACACTTATCTCTCCTGAATTGAAATTCATTAACAAATGGTTTGTCAGACTGTGATTTTTTTTTTGGAGATGTTCAATTTGAATTTAGAAAGGTAACACTGAAATAAATATAGTTATTTTTCTGCCATCAAACCTAATATTGTGTTTATACCATGCAAAAAGCAATACTACTGTCATAAACACTTCAACTTTTTTTTGTGTGTGTGTGCTTTTTGGAGACAGGGTCTCGCTTTGTAGTTCAGGCTGGCCCTGAGCTCACTATGGTGCCCAGGCAAGCCGCCGCGAACTCAGCAATCCTCCTGTCTCTGCCTCCCGAGTGCTGGGATTACAGGCGTGAGCCACCACGCCCGGCATTATACGTGGTTACCGGGGATCGAACTCAGGTCCTTGCGCTTGCAAGGCAGGCACCGGAACCACTGAGCTAACCCTCCGGCCCCCAACACTTCAACTTTTGCCAAATAGCCTCGTCCCTCCATCCTCACTACAACATGTCATGTCATCCAGCTGTTCAACCTCTACATGCCAGAAATCAATGGATTTGCATCTGCTCTTTCCATTTTATTTTTCTAAACAGAAGTCCGTTGCCAACTGGCTACTTAATAAATTATTTATATGATATTTTTGCTGGTAATAACAACAACAAATACATTTATTTTTAAGGTTTATGAAGCATGTACAATGAGGTTTTTTTCAATTTATAGTTTCAATAGATGAAGGATAAAATGAATACAAGTTTGTTTCATTTAATAAGGGTCTGTGCTACATACACATATTATTTGTACATGTATTTTATACATGCAATATATTATACAGACATGTCTGTCTCTGGTCATTATTTCATATATATGAGTCCCAATCACATATTTAATTGATTTTATGGAAGCAAAACAACTACACTGTTTATTACTGTGCAGCAGAAGTAGCTAAAGTAATGTTATTATATAACATATTAACATAACAAGCATAATTTATAAGGTTATATTCATGTACTATGATATAATCTCCAAGGTTTGCAACATTTTTTGAAACTTTCTTGCAATTTAAAGTTTCATCTTATAAAGAAGTTGGAAATTATATCAAGTTCTACGACTAAACATTTTGATACTAGCACAGTATTTCACATTTTACTGCAGCTATTGAGTACTTTCAAAAGTTTTTTTTTTTTTGGAGTATGTCATCAGTTCTAGTGCTGTTGGCAGCAAATATTGATCAAATTCACTATGGAACTTTATAATTTGTCATTTTAATATTGTGGAATGGTCCAAAAATTTTTCAATGTGATTATTCTGTTCCCACTTTTTCTATTTTTGATATATTGGTGTGGTCCTTAACCAACAAGATACCTAAGAAAGTGCACACCTTGAAGAAAAGACAGTCTTTTTCAATAAATAATACTTGAAAATTATATATCTACATGTAGAAGAATAAACCCTTCAGCCCTTTCATCTATTACAAAAAAAAGTGTATGTATTGTAGATTTAAAAGTGAGGCCTAAAACCACTATGAACCTGGTAGAAGAAAACTAGGGAAATGCTTTAAAGATTTTCTGGAGAAGACCCCAAAATCAAAGGAAAATGAAAGCAAAAATAGAAAAATGGAGTTACTTCAAACTAAAAGCTACTTCATTAACCCAAAGTTTGAAGAGAAAACTTACAAAGCAGTAAAAAATAATAATAATAATAATAATTACAGCTCATCTCACAAGGAGCTGACACCCAGGATAATTAAAACAATCCAACAAATCACTGGCAAAAGGACGACTCTACTCAAAATTGAACAATAAATCTAAGCAGATCTTCCTCAAAGACATACAAGTGGCCATCACTATATGACAGAATACTTACTATTCACTAGTCATCAGGAAGGTGCAGTTCAAAACGACTATGAGATGACACCTGCTGAGAGGGGAAACAGCACCTCTCAAAGTAGTTATTATCACATAGCTGCTTACAGGAACTGCTGGTGACGATCCCATGGGAAGCAAAACCTATACACGGCGGTGGGAAGGTAATGAATAAAGCCATTTGGGATAACAGTAGGGGCATTCCCCAAACACTTCAAAGGAGAACTACTTTGTGATACAGAATTATTACTCTTGGATATATATCCAAACTCAATAAAGTCTCTATGTTGAAAGACACACACACTTCAAGGTTCATCATTACTAAGGGAAAGTCCCAGACCCGGGAGTGGCAGAATCCTGGATTCAAGTTCTCCAACGCGTATCATTTCCTCAGGTTTACAGTGAGAGAAAGAGCCAAGTTAAAGATGTAGACTACATGGGTAGGTGCAATTGACTGATGTTCTCTGTTCTTCTCCCTGTTTTTGAAATTGTAAGACATCATCTGACTCTTTTGAAAATATATATTTTAGGACATATATTTTATTACTGAATCTGTTTATTCTATTTCTCAAGTTATATACTTCCTAAATGCACAAACAAGATCATTCATTTCTTGTTGCTTCCCATATTCTTTCTTTTAATGATTGCAAAATAATAGCAATTTATTTAGTTTTAAGTTGGGAGGGAGGAGTATTTCTGCTAACAGCGATTCATCACCATATCCAACAAAATAATCTTAACTGTTATGAAACAAGATTACACTTCAAGTTGTTTTCTTTTATCATTATCAGCAACACTTCCTTTTAATGTCATTTTTTTTCTGTTACTTATTGAATCAAGTTATATGGCAAAAGATGAATGGGTTTACCCTTATTTTAATTTTGAGACGGGTCTCACGAAAGACGAAAAGGATGTCATGGGGGAGGCTTCCCTTGAAGCAGAGCCCAGGCTAGAGGTGAGAGGAGGGCTAATTTGGAGTGGGTTTTGTTTGTTTTGTTTTGTTCTTGTTCCATTTCTTTATTGGTACATTTATGGACCAATTCTACACAGCAGTGAAAGAAGCTTGAGTGGATAGAGCAGAGCCGCAGGAAAGATGCAGACTCTAGAAGGTTCTCAGCTGACACCGCAGCAAACTCTGGAGTTGGAACAGCACTTCAGGTCTGTCGAGGACAAGATGGAGCACTCACTGAAATAAAACACTGGGGTGCTCTTGAGCCGAGAGCTCTTCTGAGCGCAGCATAAGAGCACTGAGGAGCCAACTGCGATCTCCCAGCCCCAAGGAGCCAGAACACTTCAGTCCTCAATGACAGAGGGCATCTGGCCAGTGGCACAGGAGAATCACAAAGCACAGGCAAGCCAGGGCTGGAATGACCCCAAGGGGTGTGATGAAGGTCATCTAACTGTGATTTGAGAGAGTTTCTTTAAAAATGCTTTTTTAATAATAACATCAGATATCATATAGTACTCTTGGGGCACTTTCTGAGAACTACAACTCATGTTTCCAAACTCATGTTTCCCAAAAGGACTTTTTATGCCAAGCCAGTGAAAGTGTACCTCATTACTACAATCAGGAATAATCTAATCTTAGGCTGGAGCTGAGTAATTTTTTTCACAATGTTCATTGCTATGCCATATACTTATTTTCTTCTTTCTTGATTGCTTGTTTCCCTCAACTAGAAAATAGTCTGCATGAAAGTAAACTGCTCACGGTTGCATTTCTAGAACTTAAAACAGTGCATCCAACAAATCATCTATGAAGTGTGCAGGTACATTTAAAGAGCTGGCTTTTCTTTGTTGCAGAACACAGCCCGGAAGATGGCTTGGCAAAGCGCTACAGGAGAACCAGGAACTATCGAAATGGACGCAACCCAATTTCAATAATTATTTTCTCCTTAGACACACTTCCTAAATAGTAAAGCCACTTTCACAACTAGCTGTTGTTGAGTCATCCAAATTCGGAGACCGTTTATGCTATACTCTCTCTTTTTTGTTCTGATTACGGCTTAACATACAATTTCTGAGATTTCTTCTTTTGCATTAAAAGGTGGTAGCGATTTAAATCCACCCACAATGTGAAAAATCAAAGAGTTCACACACTAAGTATAAAGGTAGTTTTACCATATGCTAGATAGTTTTTAATATCTGATAAATGTTTTATGAATTTTACATATAGTTATGGACAGAAATACCGTGTTAGTTACTTTTTCTCTCACTGCTGAAACAAAATACCTGACACCCGGAGTTCAAAGGAGCAGGGCTGATTTCGTTTCTAGTCTGTAGGTTTCAGTTCGTAACCAGCAGGGCCCGCGGCAGAGCGGCGTAGGGCAGAGCAGCGCTGCAGACGAGAAACAATTCGTGGTGCCCACAGGTAGCAAAGAAAACAAAAGGGGCCTTCAGTGTCTTTCTGCGCCTTTGATCTTACTGACACTACTGGGCTTAGGATGGTGCCGAGACGGGCGGTAGCTCACGTGCAGCAGGTCAGTGAGCACACAGCCCAACCCAGCTTCACGTGCTCTGGATTCTGCGACCTCCAAAATCCCCACCTCATTCACGTGAGGTTTTGGGGGAAATCTAAACACAAGCCGTAATAAACACATATTTAATGATTATCAACGAAACAATTTAAATTAAGGAGCTTGCGACTTCTCTGGAAGGATTGCATTAAACTTAATAACATTTGTGTCCTAGTGAGAATTCCATAGTTTTGTGTCTGTGCTTGTCTGTATACCTGTATATGTAAAAAGTGCTACTGCTTATTTTAGTCATACTTGCTGTTTTACACTTATCGATTGTCATATAGGTTTTTACACTCATCTATTTACACGGAAAAAATGATATGATACTCAGGGACACTACTCCTGACAATAATTTTCCAGCATTCGTATGTATCTAAAACTGAATTTGACCTTTAAGTTACTTCAAAATATTGTTCTACATTTTATGTACTGAAATGTCCTGCTGATAGACCATCTTTTTGAATAATGATTATAATGTGAGCAAGACAGTTTCAAATAAGAGGAATCTGATTATTTGGATTCTAATATCATTTTCAATATTAAAATTTCTACTTGTAATCTACATTAGTAGTTCAAAAAGCAACTGGCTTAATACTTGCCCAGAACTCACTAAACAAGTGTATTCTATAACACTGTCGATTATTTTATTTCTCTAACATTACTGAACTGTAATCAACAGAAAGTATTAAAAATGTAATTAATCCTGACATGCTTTTTGTGTTGTCTCTTCCATTTTGGACTAAACTCTAAAATGACTTTTTTTTCATTTTCCATTCATGATGCTTTATGATTACAATAGAATACCTAATTACCCAGCAGAAATGGTATCCAAATAAAGACATTACTGATTTATCAGAATTTTTTTCTTGTATGTGAAATGTCCCAGTTTCTGGACTTTACTTTTTGTATCTCTGCCATTATGGTTTTATGACTCCATTTGGATTTTCCACTTAATATATTTCCTGTAGCACCTTTAGAATATTCTAGAAAACAATCTTTGGTTGAAGATCACTTAGAAAAATTGAATGTTACTTTACTTTAAATAAACACACATTCAACCTGGGACAGAAATTTAGCAGACTCCTACTATTTTTAACACCAATTTTTATTTGTCAAATTAATGGTTAAGTCTTTTAACTAAGATTTACAATAATGAATTGCAGTGCAAAGAACTTGTCTCTTTTAAGTTTTAATAGCAGTTATTATTGCAAGTACTGTTATACATAAATTATAAAATGCTTGTCTTTGTTTTATATTGTATTTTAATATAATTTATTTTCATATAAATGAGAGAAGTGACAGAGCTCCATAAAGAGGGCACCTGAAAAGATGAATAATGAAGAAAAAATAGTTTTCTAAGGGACAGATTGAAACACATTTTTCAATATCTAAATTTAAAATTGACCTCAAAATAAACATATGTTTAACATTGTTACATTCATTTTTGTTTTGTTTAAAAAATGGAGGTAGAATAAAGTGTTCTTGTCACTACAAACAATGCCTTTCCAACGCAAAAGCGCTCTGGATCATTCCGAGTTATGCTAACATATGGTACTGAAGTCACGGTAGAGTGAAACTCATGTAAATAGTAATGAAACCCAAGTTGAGTTTGTAGGAAAGCAAAGTGGAGTCAGTAAGCAGATGAGGAAAGCTCTTCTGAGCTGGAATTGTGGAGGAAGATCAAGACTGCACCTCATAAACGCACTGCTAGATTTTATGCAATTTAGGAAATTTTTCAAAAAGCTTTCTGCTAGTAGCTGATCACATTTCTACAGACCAGATTTCTACAGACTACGGGAAAAAGAGGAGTTCAGGAAATGTGGCAGAATTGCCCAGCATGAAAGCTGACCCTGGAGTGAGCGTGAGACACTGGCTAGAGCTCAGGGAGTTTGCAGCACCCCGGAGACAAAAGTTGAGCCACATTTCTTTGATTCTGCATTATCTTATGTTCCGATGCTTGATGTTAATCAGCACAGCTGACTAAATATAGATAAATATGTATCAGTACTTGAACATGGGAAATTAATTAGTCAAATTAAAAGTGACTGCATCAAGTCTGGAATTCGTTGCAAATCCAGAAATTGTTTTAGGGTTAGAATCCTGACAACTTACAGAAAGACAGTCAAAATCATTTATCCCTAATGCTACTTTGATTTTGATTATGTTATTAGTAATATAAAATATTACAAGAGGGCCGGAGGGTTAGCTCAGTGGTTCCAGCACCTGCCTCGCAAGCGCAAGGTCCTGAGTTCGATCCCTGGTAACCACATAGACTGCTGGGCGTGGAGACACGCCCACCAGCAATCAACGCCTCATACCACAGTGCCGGGCGTGGTGGCTCACGCCTGTCATCCCAGCACTCGGGAGGCAGAGGCAGGAGGATTGCTGAGTTCGAGGCTTGCCTGGGCTACATAATGAGGTGAGGGCCAGCCTGAACTACAAAGCGAGACCCTGTCTCCAAAAAAAAAAAAAAAAAAAATTACAAGAAAGGTAACACTGCTAATAGAAACAGTCATTTATTTTCCCACGCAAGTACATGCAGGAGATATTTTTGCTGATAAATGTAATTTCTCACAAAGGGTCAGATTCAATGAGATTTAGATTATGAAATAAACTCAAAATATGAGTCAATCCTTCCTTCCTTTAAAATAAATCATCACCATACAATAAATATTTCTTGAATTTTTCTGTTATCTTCACATTCTACCCTTGTTCTAGTAATAAATTCTACACATTTAGTATATTGTAAGTTGATATAAAATTATATTCAAGACAGGTTAAACTTTAAGACAATTTAGTTCTAATTGATCTAGTCTGGCGATTCCATATTTGTCCTTCATACTTAAATATTTTGAGGTTGTGTTCTTTTAATTTAAATAAAGACAGTTAAAGTTATTATTTCAATTCTTAATTTTGATCATACTATCTTACAGTTTTACTTAGCCATCTGTGAATATTTTTCAAGAATATTTTTCAGGATTATACTTAAGTAGAAGCTATAAACCAAATATAAAAAGCTAGTTCTAAATGTACATACTGGATTATTTGGCATCCTGCATCTATTTCTAGGAAATAAAGGTTTTAAACATTTCTACCTCATGATGAAAATGTTACTATACTCCAAATAACAATGAGATCAATTTTCTTTATACTTCAATCTGCTTAGCTATGCAACAAAAAGAATACTGGGTTTGTAGTATAATGTAGATATCAACCTGCTCTCTCTGCTGCACTGCTTGCTTCACCCATTCACTGGTACATGTTTAACATTCAGTCTACAGGAACCACATTACACTCCCTAGTCCCCTTTAGGGTCTAGTCCTCCTCATTCTAATCTAGGGTTTTCAAAATATGGCCTATGTACCCCATGAAGTCTATGAACACCTCAAAGGAAATTTTACACACTATCCTCATGTCTTTTCACATATCTAGAAGTTGACGTCATAGTTTTAAGAGAACTGGTGACCTTGGAAAAGTTTAAAACCACCAAAACAAATACTCTCCAACTACAGTCAACTCTTTCAACTACAGTCACATTGCTCTCTTTAAAATTTCTCCCATGCTTATATTGTGTACTTCCAAATAAAAGACCACTGGAAATCTTCCACCTAGATAATTCTCAAATACAGATAATTCCTTTTATTGATCATGTTCTAATGTTATTGTCTATTTTTCTCAAAAATATCTGTCTTAGGCTTCTTTCAGAATTGGGGATTTGTCTATTGATTTAAAATAGGTCTTTGTATATTTAGAAGACTAATGTTTTAGTATATGTGCTGCCGATGTGAGCACAGAAGACTAATGTTTTATGAGACACATGGTTTAGAAACCTTTCCTCCCATTAGCACAGTTCGCCACCTTGTTCATGTTGTTATCTGTTTCTTTGGCTCTGTAGAAACATTATAGTCCTATTTGCTGCTGCTTGTGTTCCCTGTATTTTTCATAGCCAAGAGACCTGTAATAAAACCAATGTCACCATTCTTTTCCCATATTTCCTTCCAGGAGACTTAAAGTTTCAATTCTCATGTGCAAATCTACAATTGACATTGAGTTGATTGCCATATAGATTGTAAAATAAAGATCCATAAAGATCCAATTTCCTTATTTTGCAAATAGATGTTAAGGCTTCACAACATGACTTACTGAAGAGATAAACTCTTCCTACTGTATCTTCTTGGCACTCTGGTCAAAGATCAATTGATGATATATGCTCGGCTTATTTGTAGGTTCTTTACACCATTTCCCCGATCTGTTTGTCTGTATTTATACCAGGACTGTATTGATTATCATGGAAAGTAATATATTTTGAAAACAGAGTGAGAGTTCTATAGTTTTTGTAATTTAAAGTTGCTTGGGTTATTCAGGGTCTTTTGTAACACAGTTCCATGCAAGGATAATCTTCTATTTTAGAATTTGGATTACAGGGAGATTTTGATGTTATTCTTCCAAACCATGAACACGAAATGTCTCATTTTTTTTTGTATCTTCAGCAGTGTTGTATAGATTTTAGTATACAAGTAAATTGCCTATCAGGTATCTCAACCATGCTTCTTTTCCAGCTGTTCCATCGTCATTACACTGACTGCTTCATGGTGGCTGCTAACAAGTGGGGCAGAACAAACTGATCTTCAGATCCAAGAGTAAGTTTCAGTCTTTTCTATTCTGATGTCCCTAGGCAATGACCTTGAAATTACTTTCAGGAATGTTTGCCAACTTTTTCTTTGCACATTTAGCAGAGACAGGAGAACTACAGGACGGTGAAGATAGAAAGGTCTACCTCCTCCAGAAACATCAGGCTCTGGCCATGTGTTTGCCTTTGTTGAGTAAAGCTGTTCAAGTGGTGCCTTGGTTCACAAACTTACGTATTTCCACAATTCTATTTGCAAAATGAATTGGACAAGAATAAAATCAAGGGCCGGATGTTTAGCTCAGTGATTCTGCGCCTGCCTTGTAAGCGCAAGGTCCCGAGTTTGATCCCCAGTTCACCCCATAAACCCAGCACTCAGGAGGCAGAGGCAGGATTGCTGTGGGTTTGAGGCTACCCTGCGCCACATAGTGAGCTCAGGGGCAGCCGGAAATACAAAGAGAGCCTGTCTCAAAAAATAAAAAATAAAATGAACCAAATCAAATTCAATAGTTAGCGCCAATATTGACTTTTTGGGAAATTTTTGTTTGGTTCTTCTCCAATATGGTTGAACCATAGAAAAAAAAAGGTTACAGAACTGTGGTACCACTATACGCGGAGAGTGTTCAGGGTGTGTTCAAGGTGATACACTTTCCCTTCCGGAAGTATTACAGAGTCACGTGACTACTTACAACTGAACATTTTTGGATCCCCAAAGATAAACTGCATGAAAAGGAGGAAGCTATTCAAACACTTTTGTTCCTGGAGTTCTGCATTTCTAAGGCAGCCCTTTCTCTATCTCCAGCTTTTAATGAGAATTTCTATGGGCTGCTGTACACGATCACTGAAAACGCAGTGGCCGGAAAACTTGAAGAATCTATTCTCTCCAGTGTGCTTTGTGGACAGTACTTCCTCCCAGGGGCTCTGAGGCAGAGACCACTCCTCACTTTCCTGAGCTTCTCAGCGTCCTGGTCTTTCCTGGGTTGACTTGCAGCGTTCCACTCCCTGCATCTCTGTTCAAAGGGCCTCCTCCCCTGTGTCACTCCTGTGTTTCAAAGCCTCCCCTATCTATTTATGTGGTGATTGTGTTTGAGACAGATTCTTACTATTTATTCTTTTAAGACAGTTCAGGCTGGCCCTGAGCTCACTATGGAATCCAGGCAAGCCTCGAACTCAGCAATCCTCCTGCCTCTGCCTCCCGAGTGCTGGGATGACAGATGTGAACCACCGTGCTCAGAAATGTGGTGTGTGGTACTGATTGCTGGTGGGTGTGAGTCACCACGCCCGGTATTGTTGTATGTGGTTATCAGGGATCAAATTCGGGACCTTGCGCTTGCTAGGCAGATGCCAAAACCACTGAGGTAGATCCCCAGCCCTTTGATTTCCTGGTTGCAGCTACTCCACAGCGAGATGAAACCTCAGCAGCGTTTTCATTCACATTTCCCTAATGGCCTGTGATGTTGAACATGTTTTAATATATTTATTGAATATTTGCATTTCTTCACCACAGAAGTGTCTACTCATTTCAAATGCCCCTTTCTTACTTGGGTGTTTACATTTGCTGGTAATAGCTTTTAGTTCCCTATATATTCTAGAATACTAGTTTCTTGTCTGACGAATAGCATAAAGACTTTCCCATTCTTTGGGTTGTCTCTTCAAACTGTTGGTGTGCCTTTTGCCGGGCTGAAGCTTTTAAGTGTAATTTGTTGATTCTTGACATTCTGACACACAGGCTTAGGCAAAGACTTTCTGAGACAGGATGTTTTGTTTTGTTTTGTTTTGTTTTGTTTTGTTTTGTTTTCCAAGATGAATTTGAAATCCCTATGTACCCTAGGCCGGTCTTGAACTTAGAACTCTTGTTACGTGATTTCCTGAATCTGGGGTTATAGGCTTACACCATCCTGTTTTGCTTCCTAGTTCTCCTTTACGAGGACACCGGTCATTGGACTTCATGTCTGTTCTATCCTATACAATATTGTTTTTATCAGTTCAGACCCAAACATCCTCTGCTTCTCTAATCTGCTGTGACTTCTCTCTAGTCTGACTGACTTCTTTCTAGATTTAAGGTAAGCAGTTTATCTCATAACTTCACTTATTTGATGCATCCAAGAAAATCCATTGATAGTTTTCTTTTTAAAAATTATAATATCAAGTGACTGTTTCTGAGATATTTATATAATGAAGTGAATTCAAAAGGTTACATCAAATTCTTGACTAGTTCACATGAAAACTTTTGTAATATTCATGAATGAGTATAATGATTGCATATATGTATGAATTATCTACTTTTGAATTATGGATCTGTATTGATTTTTAAATCTTTGTACTTATACTTCAACGAAGAGATCATGCTCCTACATACCTACTTGTATTCTTAGTTTTTTTATTACATCAGAATAGAAGAATGTTTAAATTATCTCTTGTGCAATGTGGGACTGTTCTTTTGTATTTTTTTATGAAAAGATATGATTGTTTACTGACACAAAGCAATTTCTCAGTGTGCATTTGGGTTTTCTTTGTTCCTTCTTGGGGCTATATAGTGGTTATTGCTTTGCTTTTGCTTAGCTGTTTAATTTTTCTTTTCTTAAAATTTTCATTACAGAGCAGAAGGCAGAATAATATTAATGGGATCAGAGAGTGCTGGAGTTTGAGATTTGAAGTTTTTCTCCAAATCATGATTTTTAACAAAGTTTTAAAATCTTTTCTTCTTCCTTCCCTCCCTCTCTTCTCCCCCATTCTTCATACCATTTCTCTCTCTCTCTCTCTCTCTCTCTCTCTCTCTCTCTCTCTCTCTCTCTCTCGTCTCTCATTTTCTTCTTTCATTTTTCCTCTTTACAATTTAAAATCTGGAGTCCTTAGTACAGGTCAAAATACAAATAGCACTCAACAGAATTAAAGATTCATATGAAAATGAAGTATTTTTCAAACATATGCCTTCTTTCATGGTGTGACACATTATGCCCCTCAAAACCTCTTCTTCTCTGCCCTAGAATTTACACTGCCCTTGGAGGCTGTTTGTATTCCTATTGGCTATTGGATTAGTGGAGTAGGATACTTCCTTCTATGGGTGGCAGTGTAGGACAGCTGATTTTCCCTGGTCAGCTGGCACATTCCACTCTTTCACCTTTACTGGCTTTAGGATCTTGGAACCTTCTGGAAGCTACTTGTTCCACATGCGATCCAAATTCTGTGCATCACAACAGTAATGAAGAAAGAAAAAGAAAAAAAACAAGGGCCCAAGTTCAACCCCATTACTGTCAAAAAATTAAAATTAAAACATAAATGAGTCATATTTGGTTAAGAATTCAGTCATCTATTGGGTTTTCAATGAACCTTATGAAATGTTTTTATTTCAGAGTGCACACATTGTCCCTGTGGGTGTTTTCATGGCATCCCTGTGAATTTAAGTATCTGTAAAGACCTCATGTTACAGGAAGCTCTGGCTGGTGCCCTCCCCTGCCATGGAACCGCCATGCTGAGTACTTCCTGTGAATAAGTGTGTCGCGCTTCACACATGCATGTCCTATGCTCAATTTTAACAATTTCTATCCCTTCATTTCCATGAAAGGGTATACACACAGATGGCTAAATAAAAATGTATAGTCAACACTACATTAATATTTTATATATTCTTGGGCAGAGGATTTGCCCAGCATGCAAGTGTGAGGTGCCAATTTTGATTGCCAGTACCAAAATAATATATCTGTATCTATATTTATTTCACATGCTCTCTAATTATTAGGAATGATAGCAACTGGAAAATACATAAATGTATTTTATATATATATATATATATATATATATATATATACACACACATACACACACATATATGCTATAAAGTTTATCCACATTTTCCATCTATGTTAATATTTAATTTCTTCCTCAAAAATTTAGAAAGAACATCAGAAAATATTTTGAAGCCAAATGTATCAATTTACCATCTACTTCTCATGTAAAATACTATCACTGTTCTCTACTGAATGAATCTTTTCGGCATCACCATTCTTTTTTATCTTTATTACTCTTACCTCATATTTTTCTTCCAAATATTTATTGTTTCATACTCTACCTGTGCAATGAGATTAATTCTAAATTTAATGCTTTTACTTTTTTTAAAAACTCAAAGGTTTTATATAGTATCTATGCAAGAATGTGCTTTCAGATAGCTTTATGTTTCCTACCATTGAGGTTTGCAAAAATATTACTAAGTTATAAAATTGATCTGAAGAAGAAAAATACTAAACAATTGTAATTGAAATGTCACATTTGTAACCAAGAAATATTTCCAAATACAACATTTTCATGAAGCATATCGTTTGAAGGGGGTTGTTTCCTTGTTATAAGAATGGCTTTTCATTAACACTGTTCCATTGTTCTTAATGTGAGAAATGAAAATGTCAGGAGGAATAATTATTTTTAAGAAGCTAGTGATTTTAAGAGCTAAATTTTGCTTTAAATTATTTTACATTTAAATAACAACTGCTTTGTGACTTCTGTATAGTATGTATTCTCTCTGCTGGGGAAAACAAAAGGACAGGTATTGGAAAGATAAAGTACGTGAATTACACTTGAAGAGAAAGAAAAAGAACCCTGAAAGTTCATATCTGTTGAGTGGCTACTTATGATGAATGCAATACCTGAAGTTATTTAATTCATACCAATGTTATAATAATAATTATTATTCATTTATAGAACAAAATGAAAGTGAAGTCATTCACCTATTTGCCAAAGTTCACCCAGTTTCTCGATGACAAAAGGACAATCTTAGGTTGAGTAGTTTGATCCCCAGATCAAACTGTTAACTAGAAGCCTTGACAGACTCCTCTGGGTAATTTGCATGAAGCTATTTCAGAAGGCTTTTGTTTTATACATTTTCTTAGAATGTTTACCTCCCCCTTCTCAGTTATGCCATGTTCGAGTGGTCTAACATTCATTAGCACAGTTTTTCTGTGCAGTTTTCCTTGACAGTCACAAAAG
>PVIC010026537.1:0-24476 GCA_004025085.1 Thryonomys swinderianus
GTGACTTAACTCCCTTGATTTAGGACATAGTAGTTAATGCCACAGACCGCGGCATCAGATCGGTGTAATGATTAACTGGGAAATATTTATCGAGGAGTGCCTAGGTCTTCACAGCTCCAGAGTAACAGCAGCAAACAAAACAGACAAAACTTATGTTCTAGGAAAGCCCACTTTCTACTGGGGGTGATAGGTCCAAAATGAACTATGAATACATTCATAAGTGGATGCCATGTCAATATATGCTCTGGCAAAGGGGAAGATGCTAGAAGTTTGGTGATTCTGCGGGGTTGACAGTGCTTGGCATATTCCATGCGAACTAGATAAGGTTTCTTTCAGGAAGTAGCATTGAAATAAGACCCTGAATGAAAAAAGGAAGCCAGAAATGCAAGTCAAGGTATCTTCATTTCCTGTAGTTTCTCTATCTGTAAAATATGGCACAAAGCAGGTTTGACGATGTCATGTGCAAATGAATGAAAGCACTTCACACTGACCTGGTAGGTGTGTGAGGCGACCTTCCTGAGTATCTGTCTTTAGACACGTGAGTCTAAAGGAAGGTTAGCTTTTAATCCTGTTAACGGGAAGGTAAATTACATGTTACACATACACACTGGATTATACTTACTGACTCATCACTTGATGTCACTTCACAATCAGATCCGTACCAACCCGGGGCTGTGCGGAGATGACTACTGTCACTATTCCTCCACCTCGAAATTAGCTGTGTAAATACCACGGTAGTATCTGGCCAAATCCACATCTAACATATCGGAAGATTTAGTCCAGCATTAACATAGCACTGTGTATTTTAAGGCACTTTAGAATTAGCAATTGAACCAGAGGGTCCCCAGAGACCACGGCCTTTTCTTGTCCATGCCACTACTTTGGCTACACAGTTAATTCCATCAAAGCCACTGAACCAAATGTTACTGTATGTGAAGAGAGTCCATGAGCCAATTGCCAGCGCAGAATTCTTCCTGACATAGGAAGCCAGATGATCTTAACTTTTGAGTGCATACAGTGCAGATTTTGAGTTGAATGGTTCTTGACAATAGTGTCCTCTGAAACATAACGCCTGGCCGTGAGCCAGTGACTAGCTACCACACGAATCACTGGCATCTGACGCCAGAGTGCCTCTTTGCGACGGTAATAAGAGTTCTCCATCCTGGTGTTGCACAAGATGTTGCATTGGCTCTTTTATTTTTCTTCAGGCTCTGAAATTAAAGATTTTATTCAGCTGGTTTCCAGGAAGCACATAGCACTAGATGGAGAAAAAGGAGAAGAGAGAAGCTCTTGACGTGGCTTAAGAAATAGCTTTGCTATCTTACATTTCCCATTAAGATGAAAACTGGCTTTTATTTTGAAACCTAGTTTTATTAATTGTTTAACAGATATTTTCACTTTAAAATTCTTGTATAATTATAGAACTAAAACAGCTTGGCTCAAACTGTTAGCTAATGATCCATAAATCATTTTAGTAATTGCTAGCTCCTTCAGAAAATACATTAATTTTGTAAGAATGTTCATAGGCTTTCAGATGTTAAAAACATAGGGATGTTTTTAAGACGGCTAAATTATAACACTAAATTTTTTTTCCGAGTAATGTCTTAGAGTAATGTATTCCGGTAATGTATTAGAATATAAATGTATAGGATATTCCAAAACTACTATCATCCTCCATTTAAATTTGTGCAATTGACTTGTAAGAATTAAAAGTAGATTATCCTATATAATTGTAATTGATATAAATAAAATCTGATAGACAATTCCTACTCAAAAGAATTATGCACCATTTAAAATATTTATCCAAATTTCATCTGAAACTGTGAATGTCTGCCAATTTTAAATATCAGCTTCTTCTAGAGATGACTCTTTGGAGGCATGTCATAGGAAATAAATAGATCTAAGTATCTTACTTGGTAAGAATAGGAATTACTCAAGGTGAAGGAACACCGAAACCCCAAATATTACTTGGAATAAACATTACACAGCAAAACTACAAAATGCATTTTTTCTAACCAAGCCAAAGTTGCCAGCATTTCTTCTTTGTGGTTGGTTTTCACTCAGTAAAACATTTTCTTTTCAGCTAGAGAAGAGCATTTGCGGATGGTAGAAGCTATAAAAATCTCTTTTAAATGCGGGTAGTAATTCATAAAAGAAATGAGGAAGATAACTTAAAAGGTTTCTTGTGGTTTGAAAATGCCTTCCAAATATTCATTAAACATTTAAGTGAGTAAATTTGTAGAATATGTTTCTGACATTGGCACTGGTTCTGTGGTATTTCTCTCATCAGATGGAAGTGCTATGTGTTATGCAGGGTGCATGCAGTTCATTCATGCATAAACAATATCATTTTCATAAATTAAAACCTCCCCTGCAGAAGGAACATCTGTGCCTGCCTTTGAATAAAAGATGGTGGCATGTGAGTGACTCCTTGCCTGACTGAAAGAATCTCTATGTTTTAGCAAGAAGTTGTACAGGCATAAAAATGAAAAAAAAAAAAAACTAAATCTAAACTCAGTCTTCACATCTACCTTACAAAATAAAATGCGCAGTCTGTATTTCCCTGCTTGCTGTCTTAAAAGCTGGAATTCTTAAAAGGCCATTCTTTCATTATATCTTCTGTTCACCTTAGCAACAGTTTTGAGTTTGTATGAAGATGTCTAATTTTAATTACAGGTGAAACTGAGCTGCTTAATAGATCCAGTCGGATTGGAATGTTCACTTCATGGTCTCTTTTTCTACAAGGCTGGCAGCGCTCAGATACCAATATTATATGTCTTAAAGTAAGAGCAGGGAGAACAATCCGGAGAGTACAAGCAACAGCTTGATTCCAAAATAACAACTGATTCACTTGGAAGGAGATGGCTGCATTTCGGCTAAAGTTGAGACTAACTTAAATGTATTTCTGCCATGTGATGAAGGCTGATGGAAAATATGTAAAACGATGTATTTGAAATTGCACTCAAACACTGTTGACACTGAAATATTCCTTACTGCTACTGTCACAGCAGCCCCATTGACCGTGATAGTAGTGTGACTAATTGTTCCCATCCATTAGATGACTCACTTTTTTCTGGAGTAGCTTGCTAAATGAGGTCAGCTTTCTGGAACCCCTTAGCCACCAATGAGAAGATGAAAGGAACAAGCTTGGGAAGGAGGTAGTCATCCAAGGTGGCATCCGAGTCAGAGGAGGAACAATGGAATTACTAATGACAGTAATCAGAGCGCCATAGTAGGGCCCGGTCACAAATGCCAAGATGTTATTCCCTAGAAATTGACTGTCATTCACTTCTTACAGGAAAGGAAATGCCAAACTACTTGTTAAGTGGATGTAACAATGGACAAAGCTATCTGTAGATGACTTTCCAATGAGTTGTTTATGAAAAAAAAAAAAAAGAATTGTGCCCAAAGAGAGATAGAATACAGTTTCACCTTTCTAAAGTAAAATATAAATATGGTGGTCTTACCTACAAATCATTCATTATCATTTTCTCTGGAAAAAATTAAGGAAGCCATTGCAAGATTTTGCAATTCTGAAAATTCTGGAAAGGCTACTTCTTGGATTTTTTCAGTTAATTAATTTTCCTCTGGTATTTTTAAAGGTACATGATTTTCTCTTTGGTTTAGAAATGTTGCAAAGGGAACTTCAGTTCAGCAAAAGCACCAAGGAAATGGTAATGAGTTATTATCTTTTAAATGTATAGGCGAACAGTTTTTATGTTTTCCTCGGTGCTAAGTAACTCAGTTCACCTTTTAGAAAACATAGAAGAAAATGTGCAACATTGACATTTAAAAGTATGGGAACAAAAAAAATCTAAAACGTGAAGGCACTTAAAGATAAACAGAACTGTCCGTCACACTCATTCTGCAATCTTATAAATAACGAAAGATCAGTTAAGTCTTTTGATTATCCGTGAAGAACTGGTGAATCCCTAAGTACAGCATATACCAAAATCAACTTTTCTCTTTTTACTTTATTTTACAAATGATGATAGCATTCCCAACTCACCAAATAAAGCAACTACTCCCCCTCGGATTAAGTGCATACTTTAAAAGTCACTATAGGAACAAATGCAACAATTGCTCGGATTTTTCAATACTATTTTATTGCAACTGGATGAGTGTTTTCTAAATTGTGCATTACACCATAATACACAGGGTTACACACAAGATTACAGTACAGATCAATTCCAGTGGTACCAGCATACATCTCAAACAGCACTTACTCTGGACTGCATTTTACATGCAATAGCTATTGTTCTAATTATGAATTAAATGGTTTGAGTTTTATTTAAACTACTGTACTAATTGACTACAATAGGTATAGATCCCAACATTAACACCTGAATAGATTTGGGCTCAGATTTATTACATGAATATATGATAAACCACCATTTGTGTGACTATGTATAAAATCATGCATTTATATTTCCTGGAAACATCAATAGCTTCAGAAGCTCTGTAAAATCGTGGAATGCAAAGGAGTAAAAGACTAAAAAGGAACAGTGCAAATTGTATGTGATAGTCAAGCAGCTTTTGATTTAAAGAAGTGTATATTGGCATTTATTTATAATATGTATATACAATACAAGCTTGTGCAAGTAATGAATTGATATGATTTGATAAGGACCACATCTCTTTTTTTCATCCTCTTGACAATTATGGATCTGGTTTTTATTTTAGGGAGAGGGAGAGGGAAAGACTTTAAAGTGAAATGAATTGCTCAAATTGTGCAATTTTTTTTCTTTTGTACAATTAGAGAAGAAAGAAGTGCTAAGGCAACACAATAACTTTCTAAGCACTTTTCTGCTGGTTTAAATTAGTTAAATTATTTTGTATAAATTAGATATAATTCTACTTTTCTGATATGTATAAAAATTGATGAAGCTGCATGGTTTTAAAATAGGAAATCCACATTATAAAAAGTCATTAAAAATTCTGTACAAAATCACAACAAAATAATTCAGCATGGGAAAGGTAACAAGTAGTAAAATGCTGGTTGAAAAATATATATTTATATATATTTTAATTGGCCCATTACTAGTTTAAAAATTGCATAGATCCTAATTATTGCTTGTGATTTTGTCATCCCGATCAGACAATTAATGATCTGAATACAGCCACACCAAATTCGTGGTGCACTTTTTTTTTTAACTTCACTGTATTATTATCTTTTAAAATAGAAGAGCTATAGAAAATAATACATAAGGTGAACAGGAACTTTGATCCCCTGTTTCTTCCAAAGGCAGTAACAACAATAAATACATATATCACTTGAAGCTTGGAGTATTTGCACTTTGCAGCAGTAGTAGCGCGAGGGCTGCCTTTTGTAAACAGGATCGTCACTGCGGGCACAGTGAGTTCGTTTCCCGGGCACGGTGAGACGCACGTGCCTCTAATCGTGAAAGATGGCATTGAGCTGGGCATTCATGACCCTCTCATGATGTGAATGGCTATCGAAGGACATGATATTGTCTATGGGGAGCTCGCAGCGAGGGGCGGCGGTGCCCGAGAAGATTGATCCGTGGCTTTGGGCCCCTGCCAGGGTCGCTGCTGGATAGTGCATGGTAAAGGCGTAATTTTTTTCAAACTCGGCGGACGGTTCATGTTTGAAAGAGAAGTTGCCGTTGATGCTGAGCGGAGGGCTGAGGGGTCCGTCAAAAGAGGGGCTGGTGCAGTCAGTCAGGGGGCTTTCGAAGAAGGGCTCGAGCGCGGCGCTGTAGGCGTGCAGCGGCGGCTTCACGTGGAAGACCTGGGAGCTGTCCATGGTGCCGTAGGGCGGGCTGGGCAGCCCCGGGGACTGGTAGGAGTAGGGGTGCACCGGGAAGGAAGCGCTGGCCGCGGGCAGGTGCGGCGGCACGTCCTGGTTCTGCTCGGGCAGGAAAGTCCGAGGGTTGAGCTGCAGGCAGCCCGCGACCAGGTTGGTGGTGGGCTGCGACAGGCCCTTGCAGAGAGTCTGCACGAAGGAGACCAGGTCGGGGCTTTTGCCGGAGCGCAGGATCTCCGAGAGCGCCCAGATGTAGTTCTTGGCGAGGCGCAGCGTCTCGATCTTGGACAGCTTCTGCGTCTTGGAGTAGCAGGGCACCACCTTGCGCAGGTTGTCCAGCGCGGCGTTCAGCCCGTGCATGCGGTTCCGCTCGCGCGCGTTCGCCTTCATGCGCCGCAGCTTGAAGCGCTCCAGGCGCGCCTTGGTCATCTTCTTCTTTTTGGGGCCGCGCCTCTTGGGCTTTTGATCATCCTCTTCCTCTTCCTCTTCCTCCTCTTCTTCCAGGTCCTCGTCCTCGTCCTCCTCCTCCCCTCCGTTCCGCAGGGAGTCTTCCTCTGCGTGCATGGCTTCGAGGTCGTCCTCCTTCTTGTCTGCCTCGTGCTCCTCGTCCTGAGAGCTGAGACACTCGTCCGCCCAGCTCGGAGGACCCTGGGGCTGCGGCTCGCCCATCAGCCCGCTCTCGCTGTAGGATTTGGTCATGTTTCCGTTTCCTGTATTCGACAGGGGGGAGGAAGAGGCGGAAAGAAGAGGAGAAAAGCGTTACATCGAGGAGCCAGCCAGGCCGTGGGCTCCCATTCGGCTCCGGCTCGGACGCACGTGCCCAGGGGCCGCCGCCCAGGAGAAGTTCAAGGCAGCGTGCGCCCCGGCCTGCGTGTGCCGGCGGCGCGCAGAGGGGGACACAGGCCCGGGGCGGGGCGCGCGGCGTGGACGTGTGTGTCCGTCCCTCACGCGCGTGTTCCCTCGTGACTGACTCAACTGTGCTGAGGGTGGCCGCCCGGCAGGACAGCGCGCGTGGAGGTGAGCGGACCCCCCGGAGGCTTCACGGTGCCAGCGTGGGTCCCGGCCACGCACAGCTCTACAGAAATGACGAGTGGAGAATCGCGCCTTCTGCTCCCACCCTGCGCCGGCTTCTCCGCACTTGGCAGTTTAAGTTGCGCGGCCATTACGAAAATGACTAATCCTGGTAACGATCGCTAAGAAGATTACAGCGGAAAGAGACTGAAGAGCAAATGCACGGAGACGAAAATACGTACTTTTTACCGAATTATTTTCCCATCAACGAAATATTTGGCCACAGAAGCGGGCAGGGGCCCCTGTCCCTCTCACCTCTCCCGCCTCGTTCCCCGTCTCTGTCCCTCCCTCCGAGTCCCCACCTTGTACAAAGCACTGGCTGGAAGGCAGAGCCGGCGGCGCGGAGCGCTCCGCGGGATCAGGTGCGGAAGGCTGTCCTCTAATAAACAGCCCATCCAGCGGGCCGCCTGCTCTTTATCTGGGCTTTCAAAGTTCGCCTCCAACCCCCCTTCAAGGGACTGAGTAATTAGAATGGCCAGCAGTTGGCACTGGCGAAGGTGTCGCTTTTAATACGGGATGGAAAAAGTCCCCAGTAAAACTGAATTTCTGGGGACTGCGCCGCCCACGGGGCAGTAACAGGTAGCAGGCGGGTCCCCGTGCCCTCCCCCGCGCCCACCCCCTTTCACTAAAGTCTTTCTGAGCCCGACTTATTTTTCAGGGTATGACACTCAAGGCCCCTTCTGTTCACTGAAAAAGAGAGTTTGACACCCCCGAAGGGAATAACACACAGGCACACAAAATAAACCTTGGTTTTATTTCTGCTTTCCCTTTCAAGAAGACGTGAGCTAGTGAAGTCGTTGTTTTCTTTTAGGTCTTAAAAAAAAATCAGCACTAGCAAATAATCCGTTACTGGGTATTCCTTCTTGAAAATTCAAGACGCTCCTATACTATTAAAATTTTATTTAAAATTTAATCAGAAAGCCCGCAGGGGTCCCCGAGCGCAGGGTATTTGGGCCGTTACGGGAGGACGCGGGTCTCGGCACCTGCACGCGCGCCCGGACGCGCACGCACACGCGGAGGCTCACGGGCTCCTCGGTCCGCTGCTGCGCTGCGGCGGGGGCGAGGGGAGGTCTGCGCTTACCTGTGTCCTCAGCAGGTCCCCGGCAGTGACGGTCGCATAACCCCGGGGCTCCCGACGCCGCGCCTCCCGCGTGGGCGAGTTCCTGGGCCGGCGCGCGGGCGCCCAGGTTATATAGCCCGGTCGGGCCGCGGCGCACGGGCGGGGCGGCCCTGCGCACGCGTCCCGCGCTCCCGCCCCCGCCCCCACCGCTCGCGCCCCTCACCCCACCCACCCCAGCCCTTCCCTTCCTCCCCGGCATGCGCCATATGGTCCTCCCGGTCCGGCCAAGAGCGGGACCACGTGACCTGCCCATTTGTATGCCGCGGAGCGCTCCGTGCCGGCCCCTTTGTGGCCAGAAGAAAGTGGCCCATCTGTCGCCAGTTAGAGACTCCGCGGACCTGTTTTTACCCGCAGGAGAGATTAACCCCTTCGGGCGGCGGGCGGGAGCGGCGCGGGGAGGGGAGGGCGAGGGGACGGAGCGGGAGAGCCGACCGGCGGGCCCGGCGAGCAGCCTGCGGGCGCGGGAAGGAGGCGCGCGGGGACACTGAGGCAGGCAGGCGAGAGCCCGCTGCCCCGCGCGCGCCCTGGGGAGCACCGCTCTCCGGCAAGGCCTGCTGACTGGCGCCGAGGGTGCTCCCCTCACCTCCACCAGCGCCGAGGTGAACCGCGCCTCCGGGGCAGACGGCTCCCTCCGCGCAAGCAGCTCTGAGACGGGCCCCCGCCGGCCCTGGCTCCGGAACCGCCGCTCCCCGCACGCTTCCAGCTAGTCCTACCCCGAGGCCGCCCTGGGCCCAGCCTTTGCCCCCAGGATTTGCCCTCAAAGCCATCTTCCTCCGGGCAAGCCTCGGCCTCCTTGGCCTCGGCGATGTCCCCTATGGCAGCCTGGGGCCTCTCCAATGGCTGGACCGGCCCTTTGGCCTCGACCCCGGTCATGGAAGCGCTGGCCTTGTCCTTGTAGCCCAGACGCGCATCGCTCTGCGGTGACGGGCTCTGCCACACGTGGCCGGCAGCCTGGGTCCCGGTCTCGGGTCTGTAGGCCGGTGTGTGCCCAGACAGCCCTTCTCAGAGAGCAGCCGCCACAGGCCTGTGTCCAAAGGGGTCTTCTATTCTCTCCTTCTACAAAGGTCGTTAGCACAACTCTTGCAGGACCTCTCTAGGGCTCCGATCGGCTGTATAATTTGACACAGTCTCACTGTAAAGCAAATACTGTTGAGCTGAAAGGGCCGTGTCTGTTCCTAATAGCAAGTGGGGCAGGTTCTAGAAAGATACTTAGAAAAAATACATTGAATTTGCTGGTACATTTAAGGAATACACTCTGATCACATTCCTCACTGACAGTTTGTACCTGTACATAAAATACCTTGGTTCTTTTTTTCCCACTTGAAAGAGTGAAAGGAAACATAGAAGGAAGGAAAAAGGTAAGTGCCTGGCTGAATCCTTTTCTGTATTCTCTTTCACTCAAGTTTTCCTCTATCCTCCTTTTCATGTCCTGTGTTCTCCCAAACGCGAGGCCCTTCAAAATGAACGCCTCCTGCTCGAACTGCTTACTCCATACAGTCACCCCGGAGGGTCTCTGAAGTTCACAGAGTTAGGATTTTGAGGTGAGGTCGGGCACCTCTGGGAGGCCCTGGGGCTGGAGGAGGGGGTGGGACGGAGATCACGGTGTCTGGAAGGTGATAGTCCGACCCAATCCGAAAAGGGAAGGAAAGGGTCCTTCCTGAGACCTGCGGACCAAAGCATGGCCTCCGTCGTTCTTTTCTTCCAGAGCAGAATTGGGTGGACTTTTGCTTTTCTGTGCCCATCAGTGAGCTGGCTGAGAGCACAGAGGAAGATAAAGGATTCACCGAGAAACGTGGCTCTAGTATTTACTGTGACTCCGTCAGAGTGCCAGCCCGCAGTCTACACACGGAGGCTGCCGGTGTCTGCGGTAGGGCCCACAGTTCTGTCGCTCACAAGAGAGCGGCCAAAGACTAGCGGTTCGTCCCTTGGGGTGAGGCATTCCTGCCTCGGCCCTCACTTTTCTGTTTGGGAGCACCCCAGAGGGGGGCGGGGCGTGGTGGGAGAGAGGGCGCAGGGGCCCCAGGCCTGGGACGGCCTGGAGAGCTGTCCAGAGCGCGGCTTCCTGTAGAACGAAGGAGGCTGGGACCAGGGCTTCCCGGGCGAGAAGGGAGCCGGTGCCGCAGTACACCACCCTCACGGCCGAAGCGAGGACCCGTGAGACCAGCTTCTTCTCTCGGGCTGGAGCATCTCCTCTAATCCCGCTCCGCGGCGCTTCGCTAAGGCCTGGGGGTTAGGCAGGGGGAGCCTGTCCCGCGCGTCCAGAGGCCTGGCTGCTCTGGCCTCCGGGCGCTGTCCGAGGGCGACCCCGCGAGCAGCAGCCGAGCCGCGCGGACCTGGGCGCGCAGCTGCCGTCGGCTAACGGGGGCTGCGGGGAGGCAGCGGCTCGGTGCGGGGGCGTCCAGCCTGGGAGGGGCCGGCCGGCTCCGCGCGTCCCTTCGGACTGGTCTGGGCGGCCCCCCCCCCCCCGCCCCGCCGGGCGCCGCAGGCTGCAGAGCGGCACGCGAACCGCACGCGCGGCAACAAAAGCCGCTTTCATGACTCACTGCCCTCGAGCAATGCCCTGAATCCGCCGCCCCCCCCCCCCGTCCCCGCTGGCGGCGCAGGACGAGCGTCGCGACCGTTACCGGGCCGGGAGGGGCGCGTGGCCGGGGGAGGCCGCGGGGGAGGGCGGGGAGGGGAGGCCGCGGGGTGGGGGAGGGGAGGCCGCGGGTGGGACGCGCGTGGCCGGGGCGGGCTGCTGGGGGTCGCGCGCCGAGCGGGGGGGAAGGCCGGGCCGGCGGCGTCCGCGCGGTGACCTTTCTCCCCGGAGACAGATGCCTGCCCTGCGGACGGGCTCGGCCTCCAGGCAGAGGCCTGTGTGGCCAGGGCGGCCGGCCCGGGGGCGCGCTCCCGCGAGGGCCGGGGCGCGGAGGCCAGGGAAAAGGGCCGGTGCCGGCCGGGCCGCGCTCTCCTGGGTCCGGCCCGAGGCCGGCGGCGGGGCCCGCGCGGGGCAGGAGAGACGCTATTAAAATGCCTCGCCGTCGCCCCGAGCGCAGAACCCGCCTCCCCAAATCTCCTGGGCTTGCGGCATAATCTTAATTAAGATAATTGATTCATATTGCACCTGCGAGAACGGCAAAAATGGATCCCAACCCCCAGCCCCACAAATTGCTTAGAGCTATTGGACGGATCGCGCCGCGCGGCTGTGATTTGGGGAGTGATTTAGTGCCGGGCTCCCCAGCTCGGCCTGCCCGGGCGCCTTCATTTATTATTTCCGTCTTCGCGGTCCCCGGGGCCGGGTGGCCGCCCTCCCCGCGGCGCCCGCAGACGCGAAGGGACCCGGCGTCTCCGCGGAAGGGGATTTCCCGAGGCCGCGCAGCACGCTCGACCAACACTGTCAAACAAACGCAGCCCGACATCCCGGCAGACGCAGGTCTCTGGCGCGGTTGTGCGTCAGGCTGTGCGTGCCTCGTGCGTCAGAAAGCCCGTGTGTGCAAGTGTGTGTGTGTGATTTTAAGTCGGTGTACAAGTGTGTGAATCTGAGGGTGCGTGCGTAAGTGCGTGTGACATTTTCGCGAGTGCCTCTGTACGTGTAACTGTTGTTCGAGTGTGTCTGCGTGTGGCAGGGACTGGGGCAGGGCTCAGAGTGTGCGCGGAGAGTGTGTTCCAGCGAGGAGCAAAGCACAGGGCCCGCACCTGTCTCCCGGCCGCTGAGGAACAGCTTGCGGCCCAAAGGGCCCCGCCCGGCGCCCGGGGTTTGCCGGCTTTCGCCGTGACTGAAACGGCGAGCAAACAACAATCCCTGAGAGCCTGGCGTCGCTTCAGGGTCAGAGCGAGACGCGCGACGGCGTCTGAGCGACCTCGGAACAAAGGCTGCCGCGGGGCTGGGGGAGGAGAAGGCGAGTTCCCAGGGCCCAGGGCCGCTGGGAGGAGGAAGGGCTTCCCGAAAATATCAGCACCGCGGACAGCTCCCACTCCAGGCACCTGCACCTCGCGGGATTCAGATTGAACAAAACTTCCCCTTTCTCTCTCTAAATGATTGACCATTTCTCCCAAAACTTTTAGTCAGACCCATATAGGACTGCATCTAATTAGAAGCCTTTTCAGAATAAATTTCCTGGAAAACGAGGTGTATGGAGTGGGGGTTAAACTATAAATTTGAGTTGACGAGTCTAAAACAAAGACAGATCCTACCTTCAGTAACTTTTTAAAAAGGCGGGCATTAGTCTAACATTTGCATTCATTCGCCACGAGGCTTCAAAACGAATAAATCTGTCTTTTGTTCCCCTTAGAAACATCATGTCTAAACTGCTATTGCTTTTGCTTTGTGCGGCATAAATTTTAATTCGCCATATATTTTAGAATGTATCTTCTATTAATGGTCAAGATAAACCTACAGATGCCTAATGGCATTGTTTTCTCACAATTGGTCAGCCGCACAATTACTTGAGCGTGCCAGATGTAAATATTGTGAGGTACTATCCATGACTTATACAGAAAACACTAGGAAAAATCTCACAGAGATGTGGCTTTCCGAGCAAGCACTTTTAGGAACTCAGGCCCTCTTAGCAGTAAAATCACATCCTCGCACATACACACTGATGCAATTTTCAAAATGCCATTGTTATAGAAAAATCCTTATCGCATATTCAGACTTCAGTGTAATGGAAAACTATAATTATTTTTGATTCACAAGTTCACCCCCAGAGTCTCACCTTTTTATATAAAATGTTTTCTTTCCTTTTTAATGAGTGCATTTGCACTTGAATTAAATATTGATAATTTGACCTTTTATGTCTTTAACTAATCAAAGTGCAAAAATTCCAAATGTAGATCTCGGAGTTTGGCCCTGGTGGGTCTTTCCGCTTGAGTAGGCACTGAGATTAAAGGAGTCAAACTTCCTCTTTCACTGCTCTATCCTTGCACTAATTGCTTATGCAAAAATGCAGATTTGTATTAATTAGTAACTCCACTGATTAGTTCTGTGGTATTTTCACATAATAAATCATGCTGCAGACATGAATTTTGGCACATCACCCAGTGGTGGCTCAGCCTGCAATACAGATTCATATTAAAACACAATCTCTGACTAAATCTACCTTTTGAATGCAGGTACCATGAGCAGCCACCTGCTGGGAGCACCTGCCATGGGAAATTATTTTTGCTCAGTGACAAGCCACTTTGGGGGCCCAGACAGAACAATCTGATTATGAGGTTAGATTCTAGTAATAAATAAACAAATAAATAAACAGACACACCTGACACAAGTGTGCCTAAGTTTTAATCATTTTGCCAGCAATAATGTTATAACAGAAGGTCAACTCAAAATGGGACCAAGTGCTTAAAAATGACTTCCAAAGTTACTGAGAAACACTTTGGCCTATTATCTGCCTGTGAAATTTTTGTTGATATGTTCTGATGTACTGAAACTCATAACTGAAGTTCACTGGCTTTCCTCCTCCCTAAACAGCCAGGCTAGTTCTGAACAATAAAAGGAGCATAAAATACTTGAAGGAGAGATATGAATGGAAAATTCTTTTCACAGGGAACTACCCACCTCTGCCATACCAGCAGGATGAGAAGCTCCGAGACCAGGAACCCACACTTAACTGATGAGGGGCAAATTCTCTTCTCCACACTACTTAACATATGTGTTTCTCACCTCCTTACCTTTCCCTTGAAAGTGGTTCAGTTTGATAAGGCAGATTACAGCCAACATCGCTAAGATTGTGTGACCCAGATGTTTTCAGTGCTACCTTCCAAATGCCCTTGCTTTCTTGTGATCAGCGACACTTTTCCAAGATCTTGTAGGTTCTGTCAGCACCTTTATGTTCTTCCTGCTCCCTGCCCAATTCTATCTGTTGTTGCAAGGAACCCCTAAACTCACATCTCTTTGGAGGAGGAGGATGGTGTTTAACCAGATGACCTGGAGTGCTTCAGAACCACACAGCACAAAGGAGAGGAATAGGCACTTAATATTGATGTTCAGACATTGATGAAGCCCAAGGGAGAGGCATTTTGGAAAGAATCAGAGACATAATATCCACTGCAGGAGCATTATGCAGGTTGGAGCTTCTGTCTGCCTTCCAGGTTTGTCCTGGGGTATGTGGTTGGGATTCCTAGAGGCCCTCTCTAAAACCAACATCTCCTTCACCTTTGGAGGCAGAAAGTGGTAAAAGGGAATACTTATGCATTCTGTGGTCTTTTAATTTATCTTAAAGGTAAGGACTTGTAAAAAGGAATTAAAGTAACAGAGGTTAGGGCCAGAGGATTAGCTCAGTGGTTCCGGTGCCTGCCTCACAAGCGCAAGGTCCTGAGTTCAATCCCTGGTAACCACATACAATGCTGGGCGTGGAGACTCATGCCCACTAACAATCAACACATACCACAGTGCCGGGCGTGGTGGCTCACGCCTGTAATCCCAGCACTTGGGAGGCAGAGACAGGAGCATTGCTGAGTTCGAGGCTTGCCTGGACTACATAGTGAGCTCAGAGCCAGCCTGAACTGCAAAGCGAGACCCTGTCTCAAAACAACAACAACAACAACAACAAGAACAACAAACTAACAGAGGTTGACAGAGGTGATAATTTAAATTGGCTAACTCAGATGTACTATTTGCCACCCTCCTTTGATGATGAACTGGATTGGTAGTCTGTGATGAGAAAAAAAAAATCCTGGATTTTCATGTCTGTCGACAATGCCAAAGTACAGTAGCTACATAGGATAATTAGAGTGCATCTGAAGGGATGCTTATTTTGATTAAGTTTGGGCTCTTTTCTTTTGAGCATTTGACTTCTCAGACACATCCCTTCAGAGACAGCTACTTCACCAGGAGGTGAGTGCATCCAGCACGTCTTTACGAAGTGCTACCATGTAGCAGGCACTGTGCTGCTGGGTGCTAGGTAAACAGGGGTAAATAGAAACAGATATTAGACTTTGCTGTCTAGAGACTTTCTATCTACTGAGAAAGATTTTTTAAGGTTCACACACAAGGGAGTGTGTACACACCCAGTTTGAAGCAAGAGCAGAAAGGAAAAAACAACTCACAGGTACATAAAAGTGAATAACAAAGGAACCTGGCTGAAGCTGGGGTAGAAAGACTCCTGAAAAAGTGAAGCTTTAAGGGAACAAGAAGAAAGTTACCCAGATAAGAGGGCTGAGCCTGGAGGAAGCAAGGCCTCCAGGCAGCCAGAATCCGTGAGGTTGCCCTGAGCCGGTGGAGCCTGGGAGTGTAAGAGCTGAGAAGACTCCAGTGTGGCACAAAGAAGAGAAAGGAGCAGGGACAGAAGGAAACCAAAGGGAAGACAGAGCCCAGAGCCTGGTTCCCAGAGCAGAGGTTTGAACTGTTGCTCAAGGTGTGATGGGACTTAGGAAAGATTTATATTTTCATATGAATCATTTTGGCCAGAGTGTAGAAAACTAATGACTGATCTAGACTGGGAAGCTTCCACTGATGGTACCTAGACTAGGCTGATTAAGGATATATGATTACTAAATTGGCCCAGAGATTGGTTTGGCATAGTTCTGAGAGTGGATAATGGGAAGCCCTCCCTAGGTGTGAATGCACTTAGAACGCAATGCTTGCTAAGGACATCGGGACAGAGAAAGGGTCATTTCTGGTCACTTGTTGCTTGCTGCTTCACTGCTTTGCTGCCTTCTGCCTGCTGTAAACTGTTTCTCCTCTGTGATGCCTGTCTGTCATGCCATCCTGCCTTGGAGACAGCTAATTATGAACTACAAACTGTGAGCTAAATAAATCTTTCCTCCTTTAACTTTGAGTGGTATTTTGTCTCCACTATGAAAAAAGTAACTATGACATTGCCTCAAAGCTAATGAGAGTTGCTTGCATCTGGAAAGGGGAGAGAGCAAAAGAAAAAGTTGTGGCTTCCACCTCATATGAATATAATTAAGGTACTTATTACAGACCTCAATTTCTAAACATTAGAAACATGATAATACACACATTTCATTATGAGTAGTTAATAAACATCACATATATAATTTTAAAGATTTAAATATATAATATATAATTTTAATATATAACAGATATAATTTTAATATATAATAAAAATAAATATCAGCTTTTCTTCTCCAGCGAAAATAATTTTCAGTTTCAGGGACTCCACTTTGTAAAAGTTATTTATTTCAGAAGCACCCAGAATGAGATATCCAGGGTCCCATCTTGCACAACATGTCAGCATTTCTTAGTTCATGTATACTTCTATACACACCACCACCCCTGCCCTCATTCTCTGCACATTTATGTATAGAAGGTGTTGCGGTTAATGTCTAGATGTCTCTCCAAAGCCTCATGTGTTCATGGAGGTGTTGTGAGGTGGCATAATCATGAGTAGTCCACTGGTGAGTTTACAGCTCGGGTGATGTTGGGAAGTGAAGCCTGGTGGAGGAGACTGGTGCCTGTGGGCACCGCCTGGAGGCTATTTATCTGTATCCTCTGTATTTACACGTGGCTCCCTCCCTCCTTGATGGCCTGTTGCTTCCTGCCTGCTGCGCCCTGTGCCTTAGAGGGAGCAGACTATGAACTGAAGCCTCCACGATCTGAGCCAAAATAAATCTTTCCTCCTTTAACTTGCCCTGTTCAGTGTTTTGTCCCAGCAACGGGAAAGTAACTAAGACATAAGCGGGTAACTAAGACACGGCCTCATTCTCTAGGTCTACCATACTCACTGGGTCTGGCACCATGGGACTTCAGGCTTTTCCCCAAAATAAAGCAATGAAATGGAAATGTTTTTAGTAGGTTCAAGTTTGAAGGCAGCCACACAGCGCCACTAGAGGAATTCACACAGGAGAACTTCCGGGACTGCTTCAGAGAGTGGCAAGAACGATGGGATAATAAAGGGAGATGGGTATTTTGAGAGATTTTAATGGCATTATGTTTTTAAAGTAATACTTTAAAATGTAATTATTCACAAGTTTTATGAAGAAAAGAATAGTAAGAACTCGGGAATATGGACTCATTAAGAAAATCACACTGGGTTCGAAGGAGATAAAGGAAAAGATGACAGTAATTCATAGCACCTAGTAATGAACTAATTGATTAGCTCATCCATCACCTGTCATCACTTGGAGTGGGGCAAAATACCGAGTGGCCACTGCAGGGAGCCTGTGAGGGTCTAAGAGTTGGTAAGGAGCCGCAAGGTGGACTGTCTGCCTTCAACTGTTTTAAGTGATTGAATTAAGAACATAATTTATTCAAAATTTAGTTTAAAAAAGCTAAGAAATTTCTATGATTTCCATAAAGGAAACTCAAATCACTTCACAGAGCTGATGCGTGCTGTTGTAAAACATAGGTGAGTGAAGTACAAGGTAGTTCAGTGTGCTTGCATTGTGATCACAGGATCAGTAACTGCTGGGAACCTGGGGGAAGTGAAATTCATGGGCCTCAGTCCAGAGTTATGGAAATGGTACCTCTGGGGCCAGAACCAGCCACCTCCAGTCCAGGAGTCTTCAGGCGACTGTGCTGTGTACTAAAATTTGAGAAACACAAGTCTCTCCCGGTGCCCCAACCACGCAGCCCCTCTGTTCATCCCTTCTGTGATAGAGCAAAAACTGAGAGCTGGGGTGACAATATCTGAGAGACTCCATCAGGTCCCAATTAATCTGAATACTCACATCCCTTGAAAGGCATTCTGTTCCAGCACCAACATTCCCTTCAGGGTTGGGGCTCTTGCTTGACGTGCCCTTTGAAGTACTCAACCAGCAAGAAGTTTGAAATTCTCTCTCGACTCCACTCTTCCCACTCCTCATCGCCCTGACTTGGTGAGCCGGAGACCATCTCACCACTAAGGGCAACTTCACAACCGAGAAAAAGCTATTCAACAATAAAGTTTTGTTCGCTTTTACTACCCTAAACATGGGGGCAAATGTGTGAGAAAGCATCGGAAGACACCAGCTTCGGTATACTTCACAAATATAGTTGTAATTATTGGTAATTTTAGACCCAAAGTATTGCTGAAGGCTCGGGGTATAGTTCTCATTGTTTGCTCTGAAGTTTTTTTTTTAAAAACTGATTTCTTTATTGGTACATTTTATATACATCTCACAATCACATATAACATTGGAGAATTTGTACCAATATACGACACAAGTTAATTCTCGTCTTTACCCATATCCTTACCCACCCACACCTCCCCACCCCCTATATACATGCTCTTCTATTTTCCTTCAGAATCATATTTATTCCTTCTCCTCATTACATTCCCACACCACATTTCCTTTGGAAGTTTCCCATTCTACAAAAACTGTCTTACTTTCTAGAGCTTATTTGCATCTACAGGTGCTCATATCAAAGAGAAGATCTGGTATGTGCCTACCTGGGATCTATTTCACTTATTAGTGTGTCCTCCAGGTGCATCCATTTGCACATAAATGAATGAATCTTGTCATTCTTTATGGCACAATAATACTCCATTTTATTTTTTAAAAACCACATTATCTTTATCCAGTCTCCAGTTGATGGGCATTTGGGTTGTTTCCAAGATGGAGCTATCATGAACTGAGCTGCTAGGAACAAGGGTTGCTCTGAAGTTTGATGAAAGATGAGCTACACTGCAGGAAGCTGAGTCACCCCAAATTTCTTTATTTGGTGGAGAAAAAAGCAATTCAGAGCTTTTAGCAGAAAAGTTTAGAATAATTGTGATGTGCACACCCCTTCCCCTTCTCCTAAGTATGCCTAAGGTGCATGCGTTGCTTTAGAAGTCACAGATCTCTAGATGAAAATATCTTCCAGAGGGAAAGGAGGCAGGCAATGCTACTACTGAGTTGCTGACCCTGTTATTAAAAGCAATAATAGGTTTCTAGAGTAACAGGCCAGGGAGCATCAAGAGACAGTCAGAGGCAAGATAATTTGGTTGCTGTTGTTGTTTAACCATAAAACATGTAGAGAAAGGGAGTAATGATTAGAATGACTTTATTTAACATAGGGAAAATTGGAGCAGTATCTTAAAGTTCGTAGAATCTGCACAAAAAGATTGGACCCAAATGATAACAGTAATATATAAGTGGTAAATCCTTCTGGAGGCCTATCATAAGCCACCCTCACATGATAATTGTTTCTCATCCAAATCCTAGCCTGGATACTACCTCTAATCCTTGAACCATAGAGGAAGACTGGTAATCCTAAAGGATCTTGGGATTTCATTACAGGTACCTCTCATAGGCCTTTTGCCCAGCCTTCTCCAAAAGTACCTTTGACCATTTACTATCCCAAGTGTACAGTGGGGAGTGGGAGATGGCCAGATCTTTTCAAGGGGTCCTGGCCCTGGCTGAAGACCCATCCAGTGCAGGATATCAGGGGCATCTACTTGGGAGGGTGGGGCCACCTGAAGGCTTGGGCTACTGGATTGAGGGGGGATCTACTCTGCCCCATGCATCTGTGGTGCTGCGGCTGACATTCTCTGACCACGGAGTTGGGTGCATCCCTGTGTTTCCTTCCTGCCTCCCAGAATGCAGGTTATGAGGATTACGCACCTGACGCTGGTGAGGCATGAGGTGAAGAGGAGACCACTGGCCGCAGCTGTCCCCCAACACGCTACGCCCCCTTTCATCCCACAGAAATAATGTCTCCAAATTTTAGGCAGAGGAAGTGGCCACTTGGAACATTCCCCTCCGCAGTTCAGCTGTCTGTGGCTGTGGGACGAAGGGTTGGCTGACAGAACACGAGTCACAGTGATGACAGATCTTGTCAGTAAGGTGAATCAGAATGCCTCCATGCTCCTCCTCCTCCTCCTCCTCCTCCTTCTTCTCTTCCTCCTCCTCCTCCTTCTCCTTCCTCCTCCTTCCCCTCTCCCTCATTGTCTTCATCTTCTTCTTCTTTGCATCCCAGCATCAGACCCTCTTTGACCAAAAGGGAAAATGGGCCAACAAAAATGAAAATACAGCAAAGAAAGTAAAAGTGATACAACTGTAAGTGAGGGTGGGTATGATGAGGAGATTTGAAAACAGAGACAACAAAGTGAAGATAGGGTAAGACCTAGGCCTGCACAAAGCTGCTGAACAATGAGAATAAAACAGTTCTATGCATAAAAACCGAAGGAAGCCAGCATTCAAACCGCTTGGTTGAAGTCGTACTTACAACAGAAAGCCACTTATGGTGGAAATGAAGCATTTACTTCTACTTTGGATCGACGGTTATAGCGAAAGCAAAAATTCAATCCATTTGACTACAAGCTGGAGGTCAAATACTGAAGTCAGCTGAGCGCTGCAGTGAAAGGAAAGCTCAATCACAGGACAACCGACGAGGGACACTTTCCTACCAAGGCAGGGACATTTTCAGTGTTTCAGAAGCTGACGTTATTTTGCAGAGTTTAAACTGAACACACAGAGTCATAGAAGGAAGGTCTGGCCACGACAGTGTCAAGCCTATTAGCATTCCAAAGTCAAAAACTGCAGCCGCAAGGAATTTCATGAAGGCAAATGCGTGAACAACATGGGCAAGGTGGCCATGACTCGGGATGAAGATGTCCCAAGGAAGTGACTCTGGTGAATCAAAACGCTTCCCATTAAAGGCAGTCTCAGAGATATCCCACAGCATGGAAAATGGAAAGGGAAAAGAAGGGTCAGGAGTGGATTCAAACTTAGAAAAGTGTGTGATAATACACCAAGATATACCAAAGTCCCTGGGCCACGAAGAAGCTATCGAAAAGTGTTTGAACTGTTTCTGGTATATTTTGAAAATAAATAAATCAGGCACTGTAATCCTTTATGTTTCTAACCTTTTAAATTTCAGCATAGTAAATAAATAGAAGTTTTATTGTTTTACATTTGCTAACAATAAGAGTTTTTAATGTTTTGACAAAGGTTGTCACGGACTGACTGTAATTTTTCTCATTAATTATGAGAATAACTTTATCCGGCTTCAGCTTGCAAAGTTATTTTTGCAGTCCTGTGCTACCATGCAGAGATAGGACAGCTTGTATTCATTATGCTGCAAATACAGAAGATTCAACTCAAACTGGCAACGAAAAAGAAATAAATACAATTAATTGATCCAGGTAGTAATTGAGATGTTTGGTGTTCTGTCTTTCTACAGGCATGGCTGGATTCAGGGCTGAAATGGCAGAAAATGAGCTAAATTTTCCTCATAAGTTTATGCTCTGGATTTCTTCTCAGGCCATTGTGCTTTCCTCCTCACTGTGCTTCTGCCCTCCCCAGTAGCTGTAAGACAGTTTCAAAAACTCTCTCTTCTTATTCTCTAATCCAGTGCTATTGAAACATATTCTTTTTAAAAACCAGCACTGCCATTCACATGGTTAGGCTCACCCTGACTCTTCTAGCTCAGACTACTCCCCATTTCGACTTGCAGCATTTCACCTTTCTCTCACCATCCCAACAACAGCCTCTTTTAACTCCATGCACAGCCATTCCTTTGGGTTTTTAAAAAGTTTGTCAAAATGCACACAACATAAAGTTTCCCGTATTTGCCATTTGAAAGTGTACATTTCACTGATTCTAACTACATTCATAGTTTGGTGTAATCATCACCACCAAGCTTCAGAGAGGCTCTCTCACCTTGCAAAAACTGAAACTTTTTTTTTTTTTTGAGACGGTCTCGCTTTGTAGTTCAGACTGGCTCTGAGCTCACTATGTAGCCCAGGCAAGCCTGGAACTCAGCAATCCTCCTGCCTCTGCCTCCTGAGTGCTGGGATTATAGGCGTGAGCCACCACGTCTGGCATTGTGGTATGTGGTGTTGATTGTTGGTGGGTGTGAGTCTCCATGCCCAGCATTGTATGTGGTCACCGGGGATCAAACTCAGGACCTTGCACTTGCGAGGCAGGTGCCAGGAACCACTGAGCTAACCCTCAGGCCCTGAAACTTTTGATACCTATTAAACAATAGGTTCACATTCCTTCTTCCCTAGCCCCTGGCAATGGCCATTCCCCTTCTGTCCTTGTGAATCTGACAGCTCCAAATACTGCATAGAAGTATAATGAAGGAGCATTTTCACTTGTGTGATTGGCTTATTTCATTTAGCATAGCGTCACTGAGATGCATCCGTGTTGGAGCAAAGCTCAGATTTTCTTCCTGTTTAAGCTGGAAAGATGTCCCCTTGGAGGTGTGTGTATATTTTGCTTACTCGGTCACTTGCCCATGAATGTTGCGTTGCTTATACAGTTGAGTTATGTGACTCACGCTTCTGTGCATGTGGCTGGCTTACAACCATCTCTCCAAGATGCCACTCTCACTCCTTCTGGGCACGTACCAGAAATGGAATGGCTGAATTATCGGCAATGATATTCTTCACATTTTGAGCAACTTCCATTCTGTGACTTCCGCAGCGACCACATCATTTTACATCCCCATAAGCAATGTAAAGACGGTTCCAAATTCCTCCACCTTGCCACCAACGTTTGTTGATTCCGGGGATTTTGATAGTAGCCATCTAATGGTGTACCAGATGCTGGACTTCCGTTTTGATTTTTACATTTTTTTTCTGTTGTAACCAGAACGATCTCTAACAAACACGTTATGACCACGTAATTATACTGTTAAATCCTTACAGGGATGAAGCCTTGCCAATGATCTTTTTTGCCTTTCGCCTTCTCTCTCCTCACCCGCTCCACCCCCCACTCCTCCCCTTTAACCCATCCCTATCGCTACATCTGCGCACACCCTACTCACCAGTCTCTCTGATTCTGTTCTTTTTGTTCAGTTCTGTGACATCGTTACATTTTCCCAAATCACCAACAACGCTTCTCCTGAGAGATGGATCTACTTCCTTGTCACTTGGCTAGAGGCGGTGTGTCTCTGGGGTCTCAGCGTTTCCTCAAGAGAAAATCCCCTGCATAAATTCCCTTTGCCAAGTGGCATCAGTGAGCACTGGGCCCTGTCCTGCCCAGCAGCTGATGACACTCCACAGCTCTCTGGGTTCTTGTGCCCCTTCCACTCGGCCCGTGCTATCTGGTGTGTGGCTCTTTTTAAAAAATACACTTATTTGTGCCGACTGACTTCACACAGTTGCGTTTCCCTGTGGCGTTTTCACCTGTGCACATAATCCCTTCCTGCTGTTGTGAGGTGTAAATACTAAAATGTCACTGAGCACCTGAATCCTTAATTTTACCTAGTTATGATAAATTTAAATTTAAATGTGGATCTGTTATTGTAAAATTTTTAAGTATGTTTGGAACAACTTGATGATATGAGTCCAATCTTCAACTGTAATTTTATGAAATATGAATGAACTGAGATGTGTGAGAATGTAAAAGGCTGTCTGGATCTGAAGACAGTGCAAAATGAAGAATGCAAAATATCTTGGTAACATTTTAGGCTAATTATATGTTGAGTTAGTAATACGTTGTTACATTTGTTTAAGTAATTTATTAAATTCAGATGTAATTAAATTTTTTGGTACAGCTACTACAAAAGTTTACACACATAGCTCATACTATATTTCTTTTAGTTAGCACCGCCTAGACTATCAATTCTGGAAGCACAGGAATCACGACTGCCTTATTCACTTAGTGAAAGGCATCATAGTATTCAAAGTTCCAGCTATTGATCTATTCATTAATTTAGAATGGCAACCATTAACTCTTTCGATCTTTTTAACAATCTTGTAAGTATTATCACTATTATATGTATAAGGAAATTGGCACAAAGAGACTAATTAGCCAAGGTCACATAGCTGACCTTGTGGATTCAGGCTTTCTGGGGATACAGGGTCTGCACTTCCAAGAACTTTGTGCACAGGGTCTTGTTCATTGTCGTACCACAGAGACTAGAGAAATAATTTCTGCCTGACTTTCCCAGCTAACGGCAAAATGCAAATATGCTTCAGTCAGTTTATTCACCATAAGTATTAACTGAATTCTTGGTGTGAGGTAGTCTGTTGGGTGAAGAGGACTCTGACGTGAATGTAACGAACGGTTCTGTTGCGAAGAAAGTCCCTCTGCTGGTGGCGGTGGCCCCCACAGGGTGAAGGAGGGTAGCCTGATGTGCTTACACACAAGTGCACCACTGAGAACACACAGAGGGCAGCTATCCCAGTGTGGACCTGAGGGATAGGAGAGCAGGCCGAGAAGGAGGAGCCGAAGAACCACTGGAGGGGAGAGAGGGGCGTGCAGCGCTGGGCAGCGGGACAAGACGCCGAACGTGAAAACCAACCCGGTGAAGATTTTTTCCCATGTTGTTGGTTGTCTTCTAGCAGTGCCAGCGACTTCTTTGGCTGTGCAGAAGCTTTTCAGTAGGATGAGATCCCATTTGTTGATTCTTTCTGCTAGTTCTTGTGCTAGGGAGGTTTTATTCATAAAGTGTCTGCCTAAGCCAATGTCTCCAAGTTTTACCAAGCCTGTTTACCAGCAGGCTTATTGTTTCTGTTTTGATGTTTAAGTCTCGTATCCACTGTGAGTTTAGTTTTGTGCATGGTGAAAGAGATAGGTCTAGCTTTAGCTTTTGGCAGGCTAGAGCCCAGTTTTTCCAGCAACATTTGTTAAAGAGGCTGTCTTTCTTCCATTGGGGATGTTTGGCTCCTTTGTCAAAGATAAGGTGGCTTAGTGTATCTGGAGTTGTTTCTGGGTCTT
>PVIC010026538.1:0-24371 GCA_004025085.1 Thryonomys swinderianus
TGGCTGCATCCCTTCCGCAGGGACATGTCCTCACAGTTTGACCGCGGAGTCCAAGGCCATGTTTTACTTTCTAAGAAACTTCCAAGCTTCTCCCCAACTTTGTAGTGTGGGAAACACCGGCCTCTCCACGCGCTCACCAACACTTGGTGATGTCTCTTTCATTCTGCCCTCTTGGTGAGGGTAGGGGCATCTCACTGTGGCACTCACGTTCACCACCCTGAGGGCTAGTGACGCTTTGTGTTCATTACTCTGCCTTTTTGGAATCTGCTTTTACTCTCCTACAGTAAAATTCTCATTTCTAACGTTACACTTTTCATCTCTAGAAATTTAGCTTGGTGCTTTTGGTTTCTTAAATTTCTGTCCTCATTCCATTCATGTTTTTGCTAAAGAACTGAACGTACATTTAATAGTTGTTTTTGTGTCTCCGCTTGCTAACTCCATCATCTTTCTCATTTCTGGGACCATGTCTGTGGACTGATTTTCTCCATCCAGATCATAGGCCACATTAACGGCAACTTCTTAATGTGTCCAGAAATTTTTGGTTGGGTGCTGAACACTGTGATGATTATGCTGCTGAGGTATCTGAGACTCACTGGGGCGTGGAATGGGAAGGTGAAGCCACGGGCCTGGCGGGGACAGGGGCAAAGCGAGAGAGGCCGAGGCCTGAAGCCAGTCACACGAGTGGGCTTTGTCTGGATTGTGTTATGTTCCTTCAAAGAATGTTGGGTTTCATTCTGATGGGGCCTTGGGGGTATGAACTTTTCCAGACACACTGAATTTGTGGTTCAGTTGGACTCCACCCAGACTTATCTTAATCTTTGCTAGGCAGGTCTTAATGCAGTCATTACTCAAGAAATAGTGGAGGCCCACTGGTGTGGTTCTTCTGTCTCCCCTGACACTCAGCTCTGAGCCCCTGGGCTGTGGAGCTCCCAGAAGCTTCACGTTATACACAGACATCTTAGTCTGCAGCCAAGATTCAAGTGCACGCAAATCTCTGCCTACTTCTTTGACTGCAAAGCTCCCTTCTCTGTGTAGCTGTGGTCCATATCCCGTCCTCAGCCTCACCTTTTCTCATGTGTAACAAGACTGCCTGTCTCAGGGGAATTTCCCTTCCTGCTGCACTGATGGGACCAGGACGCCAGGTGTAGTGGGGCCCCCTGGTTGACTTCATTCTCTGTCTCCAGGCCCAGGCAACCCCTTCGCCCGTGTTCGGGGCCCGGCACGCGTGGCTGTGTCTGGGCTGCCCCGAGGCCTCTGAACCTCCCCGGGCCTGGAGCTGGGAGGCCGTGGCAGACGGCTCCCTTGGAGCTGGGTTTGTGCCGAGAGTGAGAGCGTGGCTGCTCCTCTCTACGGGAGAAGGCCCTGCCACCTGGCCTCTAGTCTTGCTACCGCCTTCTGGGCAGTGGAACCACAACTTCTCCAGAAAGGGGTGATGGGCAAAGCCCCCAGTGCTGCAGGTTTCCAAGTGAAGACTCTCCCACAGTTTTGCCTCTTCTGAGGTACCAGGCATCTGGCCTCTACTGTCTCCTTCCTAGTGGGTTCACAGGGACCCCTTGGCAGGATCCCAGGGAGCGGATGGTGGCCGTCACCAGGCAAACACTGGATCTAGTGCGTGGGTGGTATGGTGTGGTGGCATAGTACAATTTAAGGTGCTGAATATGCGAGAGGCCCAGTCCTGGAATGGACTGGCTATGAGGGGACAGGGCAAACTGTTTCAAAAGCAGCAGAAGCAGGGGGTGCCCAGGGGCGGAAACGGCCCCTCCCTGTTGGCCCTCACACTGTTGCTTTGGAAAAAGGCGTTCAATAAAATTAATGTGACCCATGGCGGGAGTCGACCTTCCCAGACCTGGGGAAGGCTCCAGATGACTGGACAGATTCCTGACAAATCAGAATTTCTCCTGCATCCAGCAAGGGCAGGTTTGGAGGTGAGAAAGCCATAAACCCTGCGGCACCTTCGAAAAAACGAGACAATGTGCTCAAGCGATGCCGGCCATTAAGTGGAATGGGCCGCAGCTAACATACGGTTTGCTTGGAAGCCCCGTGGCTGAGGGGCCTCGGCCGGAAGTGGCGGGGTGGGAAGGAGGCTCTGCTACCAGCCAACAGACGGACCCGGGAAATTTTCCTCAAAGCGAATGATGACTTAATGAGGCGAAAAACTTGGGTGGTTTTGAAATTCAGGCACAACCCCCGGCTCTGGCCAAGGGCACTTCTACCCAGAGTCTCTGCGGGTTGCTGCTGGGTCACTGGGCTCAGTTCCAGCCACGTCCAGATCCGGCCTTCGGGGAGGACTGGGGGCAGCGGCAGAGGCAGCCTGAGCCCAGGTGCAGCTGCAGGCACAGACCGCGAGCTTCCGGCCCAATGTCTCCCCTGCGCCTCCTGCTTCAGATAAACTGGAGGTAGGTGCCGCTCGGCAGTGATTACCTGGCTGCCGTTTGACGGCGCCGTGACATATAATAAGCCGCTCAAGCCATAAGTCAACATTTATCTGCAGGGAGCCACATTCTGCACGGCTAGAAAAGGCAAATTTTCCAGATGAGAGGGACCTTGAAGATTTTCTACTTCAGCGGTTTCCATTCGCACCGCCGAGGATCACTTTTGTTCCTTTCCCCGCCAGGCCTCGTGTTTTCAAAGATTGTGTCGTCCAAACTGCCTTCGTTAAGTAATAATTAATTTGTTTCCCAATTGTTTAATTAATCAAACACATAAATAACTGCCAACCTGAGCTTTTAATCAGTGTGTGTGGCAGGGAGAGGAGGCCAAACGCTGATACTGACGAGGCGTCTGCCAAGCTCCAGTGGCTGGCGCGGCCCCGTCCCCGCGTCTTTCATCTCATCCTCCCTTGGTGCCTCCCGGGGAGGGCGCCCAGGGGTAGAGAAACCCGTCTCCTTGTTCAAGGTCACACAGTGGCCCACAGCAAAGCCAGGACAAGCTCCGGGGTCTGCCTGATGCCCACACGGGCTCTTTCTACCACCCTGTCACCGCCTCAAGTCTCCCCACGCCGAGGAATAATCATTCCAGCCCCAGGCAAAGGGAAAGCATTCACGTCAACCTGAAAAGCTGAAAATGGCTCCTATGTTGTTCAAGTCTTTCCACTGAAGAAACCCTACTTGAGTTGACTCAGGAGAAGCAAAGCAGTGTGCAGGCTGCTTGGCTCATATAACCAGAGTCCCAGGCGACAAGCTTCAGGCATGGCTGGATCCAGGAGATCAGCAAAGTCTGTACTCTCTCCTCCGACTCCCCATCTCTTGACTGATGGCTTCTCTGCCTTTCTCCCCATTTGTTTCTGCCTCCACTTTCTTCCGATAAACCCAGTTGTTGACAGCTGCCCCCTTGACATCTAAGATGTCTAAGGTGGCCACAGCAAACCTTTTAACTTCCTGTCCCCACGTCTGTCTCTCTCTTTTCCCGCCTGCACCCAGGTCCTCTCCCCATTTGGACTGGCTCTTAATCTCCCTTTCCTCACATACCTACCTCTGAGGCTTCAGCAGAGCCTCTGCTTCCACCTCTAACGGAGCCCCTTTTTCTTCTGCCCTCCAGGACCTTAGCACACCACCCTCTGGTCCCTCCGTGGCTGTACCAGGGCCTCACTGGTCCCCCAGTTTAGACCCCACCATGATCCCCATTCTCCATTCAGCAGCCAGAGTGACGATTTCAGAATGAAACAGATTCACTCACTACCTCAGTTCTTAAAATGGGCAGCAGGCCCGACACGGTTTGGTCTGTGCCCACCTGGAGTGACTTTCTACACTCCGCTTGCCCTTCGTGAGAGCCAAGGGCCACACTCACCTTTCTGTTTCAAAAATGCCACACACCCCCGCCCTCAGGGCCTTTGTACTTGTTACCTTTCCCTGCTCGTTCCTCAGCTGGCTCCTTCTGTCACTGTGCCTCAGCACAAATATCACTTCCTTGAGACAACCGTGTCTAAAATTACCCTTTCCTGAAGCTACCTTCTCACCTGTACCTCTGTTTCCCTGGAGTCCTTGTCGAGTGTGTAAACACCTTATTTACGATTTGATGGAGGCATGTCGTCTGCCTCCCATGTTGGAACAGAACTCCCAGTGGTGGCTGCCTGGCTGCCTGGCTAGCCCTGCACCCCAAGCTCAGGACCTGCCCCCTGCTCCACATGCCCTGTTGGGTGCCTTCAAATGGTTCTACTGGGAGAAACACGATTCCTCTGCAGGCAACCCTGAATCGCAGCTCCCTCTGGGCATGCAGGGGGATCTCACCAACTTTGTTGCCCCATGGTAGAATGTTCTAGAAAATCAGCCTCGGGGACCCTAGATGAAAAGTGAGTAATGCTAGGCAACCAAAAATGGGTTCTGGGGCCCCGTGTGTGGACCCTGTGACCACAAACCCGTATCCACCTCTGATCTACATAAAACTCAACAGTTCCAAAGATGGCACCAAAGGAAGCCATGCCTGTGGGAAAATGAGTCCTCATTAGAGATGGTCTTGCGAGTGAAGAGGCAGCAGCTTTTCATCTGTGCTGCAGTCACAACTCAGCCATGCGAGACGGGAGGAAGGAAGAGGCCAAGATAGACTCCCCGGGCTCTCCGGTGGAAGTACCATTCCTCGGGAATCCCTGGCCCCAGATTTTAGCTCTCCGTGTCCAAATCCCTCCTTAGGTAAAAATACCACCTAGCCCCCAAAGTCCTCAAGCTTTTGCGAAGAGAGGGAGGTTCTTTCTCTTCTGAACTGCTTCTAAGACTTTCCCCTAAGGCCAAAAAAACAAAAACAAAAACAAACAAACCAAAAAAACCCCCACCCTACTTTCCATGCAGAAATCTGGTTACCTGAATGGGGGGAGTAGTTTTGTATGAAATTAGAAGCTCCCTGAGGACATCTTTGAAGATCGACCAAAACCCTAGTGTGGGGGGCCCCGGGGTACGGGGAGCCCCGTGTGGTCAGTGTCTCTTGGCTGGGCGGCTGCTTGCTAGGCTCTGTGAACGCTGCTACGTAGGCGGACAGGTGGCTGAGTGGATGGGTGGACGGACGAACAGGCAGGTGAGTGGGTGGACGTGGACGGGGGTGTAGACGGCCTCCATCCACACGCACAGCCGGCTGGTTGAATGAGCTGCTGGACCAGCGGTTGGGTGGATGGTAGCGGCCCACGGAGAACAAGGACAGCAGGGCGGTCACGTCAGGTTAAAGCCGCACACCTTGAGCTGAGTTTGACAGGCTCCTCAGCCCATAAAAAATACCTCAAAACAAGCATTCACATTTAGCTGAATTTGAGGGCCGTACTAGCTTTATAAAAGCCTCCTCATGGGGGATAAATGCCCACCACGACGTGAGCGCCGAGCGTGCCTGGCATCAGAGAGCACGTTTCAAGCTCTCCCATTAGATGTGGGTGTGAAGGCTTCACGACGAGCCCCGCGGTCCACCCCCTCCGCGGTCTCTCCCGCCCGCAAGGGAGGCGGTAAAGAGCCCAGGCCCCACAGCTGAGTGTCTGCCGAGAGGAGACGCGCCGGACTCGGGGGGCCCCCGGGGCCCCGCTCCCAGCAGCCCCCTTCCTTGCACCGAGCTGAGCGGAGGGGAAAGGGAAGCGGCGCGTCTCGCTTTCCTGAGCTCCCACGACCCGAGCCTGAGTCATCCCACTTCATCTTCCCTTTGTGAGGCTGGCGCGCGTTCAGACGGTTTTAGCTGTAGCTATGATACAGTACTGCAATGATGAAATACAGCCTCTTCTCCTTGGAACAAGAGGTCATGAGGAATCTGATCATTTTTTCTGAAAAAAAAAAAATCATCTTACATTTCAAAGCAAAGACTCTCCAACCTCTTCAGTGGCTACAGAATACAAAAACTTACGATGTGAAGACTTAAGAACTGAGGGAGAGATCTGCCTGTCCAGGGAGGGGGGCCGGCTGTGGGGACCCTCTGGGGGCTGCAGATACCCCGGTCTGGCCACGTGGAACATGCGGAGCAGCGGGCAAACCCTGAGCCTACGGTCCAGCCCCAGGACCTCCGGCCGGCTCTCGGCTGCTCGTTTCCTGTGACGGACGGCCGTCCTCTCGTCCGCCAGAGCTCTGGGGCTTGCTGCGGAGTGAGCTCAGCCCCTCAGGGTCACCCTGCCCGCCTCGATCTTTCCTGGCCTCGTTGGTCCCAGCCCGGACCTGGTGAGTGTGTCTGTCTGTAGCCGCTCCTCCGGGCTACCTCGGCTGGACCCTCCTCTCCTGTCTCTGCCCCTGTGCCTGACACACTGCGGGTGCTCAGCCAAGACCGGCTGAACTACAGACTCCCCAAAGTAGCACTTTCGGATGCAACGAGAAGGCAAAATAATATTTCCAAGATGGCGCCACTCGTGTCTTTGTTGGAGTGACCGGCTGTCTTTTTCCATCTGACTGATGATGGAGCTGATGGAACTGAATATTTATTCCAAAGTGAACCTCAGTTTAATCCTGAAAAAGACAATGACCCTGTCACAGCCCAAGATGACAAGGTAGAACGGAGCACTCAGTGTGCGCGGTCCCTGGGAAATGCACCACCACTGGCACCACTGGCCTCCGGCAGGTCCAGCCCCTGCCGCACAAGCCCAGGAAGGTCAGGACCGCTCGGAGTTGTGGCTCTCAGTATGTGGCGCAGATAATTCAGTCTCTTCAGAGGCTGAAGCCGCCTCTGTCACCCCCTCCCACAGGCTCCGTGTGGCCCCGGCTGACCACTGGTGACCCCGAGCTCGGAGGGCCTCTCTCTAATTAGCTCCCACAAGCACGGCTGCTCAGGGCCAGGACAGAGCTCGCTGGGTGCTTCACAGCCTCGAGAGGCCCCTTCTCTATGAGGTGATAACAAAGGTAGCAGCCCCCAGAACGAGGCTTCAGCCTTGCTCTTCGGAGAAGCCATTTTTAGCTTCCAAACGGGCTGCTGGGGGCGGGACACAAAAGACTCTCCAAGGCCTCCTCAGGGCCCTGAGCCCCAGCGGAACCCTGTCCCCGGGGCAAGGCTGCTCCTCACTCCAGTCCTTTCTCCCAGCTGGCCACTCTGCCAGTCTCGCAGCCCCTGGATCCTCAGCCCAGCGCTGCTCCGGGTCCCCCTCGCAGCTGCCATCCTGGCCCAAGTTCGTACCTTCGCCGCCCTGCCCCCAAACCCACCTCGATACCTCCCCTTGCAAGAAACCTGGCCTGACTGCCACTGCCTCTCTGCACAGCCCGCGTCGTCCTGCGGCCCCTCGATGTGACTCTGCCGTGCGCGCCGTGCCTGGCACAGCGGCTCGCACCAGGGGCCCCGGCTGCCTGGTTCGCGGGGCGGAGCCGCGCGCTCCTCCCGCCCTGCTGCAGCCGCCCGCCGATGGCCACGGCGTTGGTTTGAACCCTGCATCTGCCAGACTCTTTACTGACTCTAGGCAAATCATCCTACCACCTAGGCCCCCGGGGTCCTTTCCAATAAAGTGAGGGCCGAGCGTGAGCCTTGCCCACCTGGGCCGGGGGACAGGAATAATGAGCCCAGAGGAAGTGGGGTGCAGGAGCCTTCCCCTCTGAGGAAGCCTTCTAAGGAAGGACTGGTTCACAGCTGTCTCCTTCACTCTCCCCTCTTCCCCTCGCCTCAAGTCCTACCCGCTCCCTGCATGGTGCAAACGGCTGGAGGAATACATCCCACCAGGCACACGGAGAGGCCAGGCCTGCGCTGCACACACGCACGCACGCACACCCCTCAGGAGTGGCCACCAAGCTGTCATGGCGCGCGGAGAGGTCTGTGGAGATCAGACTTCCCGCAGCGGCAAAACTGTGGCCAGCAGATCTCAGGAGGGGTCGTTGCCTGACCCTGGCCCACCTGTGGGGTGTTGTGCCCACCTCCCCTCGGTGCAGCTTGGCCTTCCCCACCCTTGGCAGGGACTTCACTGGGTGCCACAGACAGCACCTGGCCCTTCGCTCCGGGGGAACCTCTGTGCGCCCCATGTCCCCATTGTCCCTCTGAGTTGTGACTGTCTGTGCCGGTCTCTGTGTCCCTGGCGGTGGGGGGCGTGTCCGGACAGCAGGGTGCCGGCCTCGCTGACCTCCCCCTCTGCCTCTCGGAAGTTGTTCAGCCCACTTAAAAGAGAAGCACCAGAAAGCTCAAGTCCGAGCATGTTTTTTGAACCCTGAGGCCTTTGGAGAAGCGCTAAGGGTTCTGTGGAGGCCCTGGAGGGCTCCGTGCTGTCTCCGAGCTGCCGTTTCTTCATCTAATAAACGGGGTCATGATTCTCTGCCCCGCAGGTTTGACAGGCGCTGCTGTAAGGGAAGCCCACACAGGGCCTGGTCCTCCAGGAGCCCTGCAAACATGAACAATTTGTGTCCCTATTCCAATCAAGGCAAATGCAAATTGATATATTGCAAGGACAAAGCAGAAGTCCCCTGGGGACGAAAAGGAGTCTTTCCACGCTGATGGCTAAGACGCAGTAGTGTTCAACTACAACCATGATTTTTAGGGAGAGCAGAGATTAAGGAGCTGAAGAGGCACATGTCCCTCTGGGGAATTCCTTCTGTTCTACCTGTCACCAGCACTACCACTGTATTTGCTGCAGTAAGATGACAGCCAGAGAGTAGGAACAGGCAGAACCTAGGGACACATAAGCCTTCTGTGAACAAGGGCTTTGGAGGTCCGAAGGGACCTTCCCCTGACCACACAGCAAGGCAGAGGGGCCTCAGAACGCGGCACTGCGTGAACGAAGCCAGACATATGTGCTTACGACTCCCTTCGTAGGTTAAGTCCAGAAGTGGCCAGTCTGTAGGGACAGGAGGAAGAAGAGAGGTTGCCTGGGGCTAGACAGGGTGAGAGGATTCGGGGACCGGCTAAAGGGCATGGAGTTTCTCGTGAGGTGATGAAAATATTCCAAAATGGACTGCGGTGATGGCTATACAACTCTGCATATACTGAAGACTATGGAGTTTTAGGAGTTAAATGGATGCACTGAACGCCTGAGTGTTGCGTATCAATAAAGCCAAGAGAGGGAGAGAGGGAGGGAGGGAGGGAGGGAGGGAGAGAGAGAGAGAGAGAGAGAGAGAGAGAGAGAGAGAGAGAGAGAGAGAGAGAGAGAGACAGAAAGAGGAGAGGGCAAAGGATTAGCCTGAGGTCAAGCAGCCCGATGCCCGAGAGGTGGCTGGCCAGGTCTCTGCCCATCATCCTGGCATTCCTAGACCCAGTGCCTTTCTCCAGCCCTAGGCTCCCAAACTGCGCAGGCGTAGACACTTCCCACAGGAAGGGCAGAGCCGCCTAGCCGTCCTTCTGAAGATGCGAGCCCATAATCCAACCTCCTGACCGCACCAACAGCCTGAGCCTGTGAGCTCCTAGGGACGGTACTTCCGAGAAGCCCCCCACCTCCCCAAGCCCTGGCTTATCTGATCTGGCCCAGACAACTACAAATAAACAGTTACAGACTGCCCTGAAATGAGCCATTTTCCGAGATCATATGAACTTGCTTTTAAGTAGGAGCTTTTCACAGATCGGTTGCTATGAGGCACTTTATTAAAAACCACCCATTTGCAGCTAAAATCCAGCTCCAACCAAATCCAATTTTCAGATCTACTGCTTTTTTAGACATAATGATCAGGACATCGTGGCTGTTTCTATGGGGAAGAATGGATTCAAAGAACTGTTTTTCTGTGTTTTCGTTTTCTTAACAGGCAGGTGGACTGTGCATGCAGCAGGCTGCTGCTCGCCATGGCCCTGGAGACCTTCAACAGAGACCAAATATTTATGCTTTGTTAGCGCACACAGACATCTTCAGCAATGTTGATTAGCGCTTGGGGCTTATCCAACCAAGGTCAGGGGCTTCGCCCCCCCCCCCAACAGGGCCCATTAGCGTCTCTTTAGAGGCAAAGTCACTGTGCGTTGTGGCCTACGGCTGCCCACACACCAGCCTCTCTTTGGCTAACTATCCGGCCGATCATCCTGGAGACCGAGTGGAGTACATGGGTGGGTGGAAAATGCTTCGCGCTGGGACGAAAACAAAGACGGTGCCCTTTTCAGAATGTATCCTCAACAGGCCTTTGCGTCATCCAACCTTTTTAGCAGCCAAGCGATAACAGGCATGGCAGGGAGAGGCGGGGACACAGAGTCCCCCAGTATGGGCCCCGATGCTCGGCTGAGGCAGCACCTGGCCAGACGCTGAGGGGCGAGGCTCCTGCAGCCCCCACTGCCTCATCTCATCTCCAGGGAGGGTGGGGGCAGACCCTGCGTGCCAGGCTCTCGGGAGGCCCAGCCCGGTGAATTGGTTCGGAGCTCAGCCCCGTGCTCAGCCGAACCCGATGCTTAATCCCAAGCAGCCACGTGATACAGTAATTAACACGTTTCCAAGGTAGCACGTGAATATTGAGTGTCTTTTCAACCGTTTTTTAAATCATCTTCTGATTTAATAATTTGAAATTCACTTTAAAATTTGTTAAGAGGGTAGATCTCATGTTAAGTGTTCTTGGTACAATAAAATAGAAAATTTTTAAGAAGGGCTGATTTGAGTTGGAAGCTATTCCTTGGAAGCCTTCTGTTTATCAAATCCTGCCTCTGATCTTTCTCCTCCCTCTCCTGGGTGTGAACACATGTGTATTCACTTAATAAATATTTGCAGAGACCTACTGTGCTTCAGGCCCTGGAGGAGAAGAGAAAACCCACATGAACGGAACGCAGCCCGCATCTCGGGGTCGCCGTGTCTCCTGGAGGGAGCCGCAGAAACAAAGTTGGGCGAGGAGCGCTGAGATCAAATAGACGGGGAGCAGACAGCGGGCCTGGAGGAGGGCGCGGCCGCCTGTGCCTTCAAAGAGGAGGCCGGGGCTCTCGCACAAAGGCCAAAGGTTGAAACTCCACAGAAGAGCTGTCCTGGGGGACAGTTGCGAAGCAGACGCGCTGCCGAAGAAGTGTGCAGGGGAAGTGGAGCCCCGGGCCCGAGGCTCAGAAGACACTGGTTGGGGAGCCCGCGACTGCCCATGGTGGGAGAGAGCCCGCGAGCCCCGGGGAGCCAGCCTGGTGGAAGATGAGGGGAAGGACCCAGCTTCGGGCGGGACAGGCTCCTGCATCACCCTCCTCCTGCACGAAGGCTGGCTCCTGGGCCCCCGTCTCCTGTAGGGAACCCTGATGGCTCCCTGTCTCCGTCCTACCAACCCCCCCCCCCATACCTGGACCGCATCCAGTGGCCTCCCAGACTGGGCTTCATTCAGAGAGCAGCCTTGGGTCCCCTTTGTTTGGGGGAAATAGCTCACTACTTAAAAATAAAATTACAACGCCCAGCTATTGGGCTGAAATAAAACTCCGGCCTGTGCCAACAGCTTCAAAGTAGAGATTAAAGGCTGATCTTAAGACTTAAAGGCACAGTGCTGATGGGTTTGGATCGGAGCCTGTTTCTGCAGAATGAATAGCCGCGGCAGGTTCTAACAGGTTGTAATAGCGGGTTATAATAACAGTACTCACCAAAGACACACTGCGTACTAAGGTCTCCGGATGATAAAGTGGATGGAAGTAAGCTATTTCCATCCCCAAATTCCCTAACAGAGAGCAGTTAGTCAGGGCAGACCATGGGTAATGACGCTTGGTTGTCTGTGAATTAATTTCTAGACGGGACTGCCAGGAGCTAATGCATGTTTTTTAGCGCAGAGGAGCCCCAGAAACCTTGACGCTAGTGTGGATTGGTTAATCATTGTATTTACATCGCCTTGGTGGGGTGAGGGGCCAGCTGGAGTGCCCTGTGGGGTTAATGGACATTTTGGAAGACCTAAGAATTCAGCCTTGGCGGGAGAATGGTGCTGGAGACATTCATTTCAACCCAGGGCTGAGAAACTGCCTGTCCTGAGGACTGCTGAGTGGCTGCTTGGTCATTTCTGAATTAAAGGTGCCTCTGCTTTGTTTTTTCCTTGCAGTACCAGGGATCAAACTTGGGCCCTTGTGCTTGCAAAGTAGGCGTGGTGCCACTCGAGCTAAATCTCCGGTTGCATCTCCTGTTTGATTAGCCAAATTCAGCATCTTCTGTGAAACTCCTCAGACAGTCTTACCCTGGTCTCCTCCATCCTGCTCTCTCTCCTCTCTGCTCCGTGGAGAGGCTGGAGTCAGCTCGGGGCGAGCCTGATGTATCAATACCAAGTTGCACACACGGCTCGTCCTCCTCACGCAGGGGCCGTCCCCGGTGATAAGGTGTGCACCGCTATAGGAATACCCGCATTGCGGCCCTGAATGCCCCTCTTCTTTCCTTTGGAGCTGCACAGCATTTCCAAGAAATGATTAATAAGATGCTTCATTTAAGTACCAAGCAATCCGGACACCTAGCAAGAGCTCAGGCACCCAGATGCAAGAAAGCTTGAAATTAACAGGCAGGCATAGAAAGTATAAGATTAATTTCATTTTCTTTTCTTATCTTATGCTTTCTTTTATGTCTTTCCCTACATAAAGGGGAGATTAATTAATCCAGGAACAGTCTTTTGGTTGGCAATTTTATATTACGTTTGAGTACTTAATAGAAATCGGAACTCCGGTGTAGGAAAATGAGGACAGGGCAACCCGAAGGGCCCGGAGGGGCCTCCGCCTGGAGCGGCGGTCGCAGGGTTCACGGCTCCTGTCAAAGCCGGGAGTCCAGCGAGCAGAGCAAATACTAAGAGGCCTTCGTTCCTTCCCTGGTTCATTCATTCCCAGAACATTCTCTGAACCGCAGCCAGGAGAAAGATCCTCCCTTCGCTGCCTTGTTTCCCCTGGAGAAAACCAGTGGGCTGCACCCGATCAAGTTTTTGGGTGATTTGAAATCAAAATAAAATTCAGCTCAATTCACTAGCTATTTGTCGAGCGGCAGAGGCTTATGTTCAACACCACCCTGGCCGTGTGGGGAATATCAAAAGGGGGTGGACGCGGGGGCTGTCAGCACGGGTCTTCCATTTAATTGGGGAGATGAGATATACCGACACAATACAAGGCAATTATGGTAATAGCCTGCATTTAAATACCACTCTCCTGTTTACCCACATTTTCATATCACTCTCTCCGACGCTGTTGAGATCTCTCAGCAACTCAGGGAGGGGAGACCAGGCAGATGTGGTGGGATTCATTTTGCAAATCAGAGTCTAGACCCAGCAGGGGAGATTTGCCTCGACCCCCCAGCTGTAGGACACCCCTCTCTCAGGGCCATGGTCTCTCCCTCCGGGGGGTTTCAGTGACTCTGCGGCGTGGTTGAAGACACAAAGGTTGGGAGGCTGACAGCCAGGGGTCGGAGGACGCCGGCACCCCGCGGCTGCTCGGCAGAAAGCTGAGGCGCAGGCTGCGGGGGCTCTGTCCTGGGGGCGCGTGGGTGACACCAGTCTTGCTTTGTCCCCCGCCGCGGTTTCCAGTTTCCACGGGACCCTGAGAGCCTCACCACAGGGGACCCCTGCTCCTGAGCACCCCACCCTGTCAGAGCCCTCCCTGTAAGGGGGCGGCAGCAGGTCGACACCAGGCATCCGGGAGGCAACCCGGGGAGCCACGGCTGACTCAAAACCACGGGCGCCACAGTTGGCAGGAGCAACCACTGTTTGATGTTACAGGCAAGCGCCAGTCTTGGGGCAAGGTGCCAACCTCGTGGGCATGCGTGGGCGCACACGTTGGGGAGGGCTCAGGCCAGCCCTGCTCTCTGCAGGGCAGCATCCTGGCGCTGGGCCGCTCTTCTCCATTCTCCTTCTGCATCGCATTCTGAGTTCAAAGGACGGATGAAATCATTCCTCCTCAGGCCCATTAAGCACACGGATCGATGGAAAGAAATAAAGTTTAGATTTTTCAAAAATCTTTGCAGCAGATGGCCCCACGAGACCAACTGTAGGCTAAAATATGACTAGATCACTAATTAAACATAATTAAATAAGCATTAAAAGAAAGGCTGACGCACCTTTTCCAATATCACAGCATCGTGTGCCAAAGAAGACCAAACCAGGAAGCCAGCCCCTGGGAAAAGCCAGTCAAGCTCCTGGTGACCAGGCGGCAGAAACTAAGAACAGAGAACTAAGAAGCTAAGAACTAAGAGCTGCAGAAACTAAGAACTAAAAACAAAGAAGCGCTCGGTTTTGCCAGGGTCCACAGTCCAATGAGAGGACCCGTGAATGACGAGCAGGTCCATGCGCCAGTGCCTGTCCTATGCCCATGCAGTCAGCATCTGAAGAGCCCTGGCACTCAGATGCTGTGTGACCTTGGGCAAGTTACTCTACCTCTCTGTTTCTCTTGTCTTCCTCTAAGCAAGCACCTCACAGTAGAAATGTCACGAAAGCCATGTCTGTAGTTTAAAAATCGTCTAGCAGATACATTTTCTTACAAAGTAAAAACAAAAGCACAATGGGCTGGAGATTTAGCTCAGTGGTTCCAGCGCCTGCCTCGCAAGCGCAAGGTCCTGAGTTCAATCCCCTGTAACCACATACAATGCTGGGCGTGGTGACTCACGCCCACCAACAATCAATATCACATACCACAGTGCCGGGCGTGGTGGCTCACGCCTGTCATCCCAGCACTCAGAGGCAGAGACAGGAGGATTGCTGAGTTCGCGGTGGCTTGCCTGGGCACCATAGTGAGCTCAGGGCCAGCCTGGACTACAAAGCGAGACCCTGTCTCAAAAAAAAAAAAAAAAAAAAGCACAAATAATATAATAACATATTCAGGGTCTTCAATATAGCCAAAATATTAGCATTCTAGGCATGTAACCAATATGAACATGTTAATTAATAAGTGGCAATCTTTTTTTTCCTGCCTGAAGTCTGCAATCTGCTGATCCACAGTCACAGGCCACTGGGTACGTAGCAAGAGCTCATCTGGGCAGGGCACGCCCAGAAGCTGGCCCAGAGTCTAACGTGTGGTTGCAACTTTTAAAATAAACAGGCCGCGAAATGCACTAGCAGTGTCCCGGTGTGTCCCTGGCACCCAGTAAATATTAGCTGTAGTTCTTATCAGAAAGCCAATGTCCAGACACTCACGCAGAAAGCTACGATCCACAGCTCTATTGATGAAATTTTCTCTCTCAAATCCCTTCGCTAAAAACAGCCATAAGCAAGCAACTGGGGAGGGTGGGGTGGGGGGTCATCAGTCTCCGGTAAAGCTAGTGGAACAAAGGGTGCCTCCCTCAGCTCCCCCTTAAAGCAATCGTGGATCCCAAGATTACGATTCAAGCAGCAGCCTAAATCTGTTCTCCACAGCTCCTCCTCCACCTGGGGTCTGGGGGGAGGCAGGCGAGGCCCACTCTCCGGGGCGGATGCTGTGGAAACTCAGCCCCGCTCCGTCGCCCAGAGCCTTTCAATCAGCTCTGGTCACCCGCCTCCCTCGACAGTGCTCTCTGCATTTGGTGGCCACAGGTCGGCCAGCCCAGCGGTCCAAGGAGAAATAGCACTGCTGGACACGAAGGCCTCAGTCATGGTAGCCCTGAGCTTCTTGTGCACAGTTTTAATTGTCATGTCCCTATTTACATCTTTAAATATTACCGTAAGTGTCTAGGAGCCTCGCAGGCTCAGGGCGGGAAGAAGGAAATCAGGCCTCCCCTCAGTGCCTGGCACTGGCGAGCGGTGGGGAGCAGAACTCCTTGGCTATGAATAATTGCAAAGTCCCTTTTTTGTAAAAAAAAAAAAAAAAAAAAAAAAAAAAAAAAAAAAAAAAAAAAAAAAAAAAAAAAAAAAAAAAAAAAAAAAAAAAAAAAAGAAAAAGAAAATAAAACACTGACTGATCCCATTTTGAGCTCGGTATTATAACTCGTCAGGAAATGCCGCCCAATTACACCTAATTTCTCATTGTTTTCCCGCCGCTCAGCCTCCCCACAATTATGCTTGTTTTCTGAAACAGGGGAAGGTAAAGTGCCCAGCTGGTAGGCTGATCAGAAAGCCGGCGCTCGATAAATTAATCAAGAAATAAGGAGTGAATGTTGTGTTTGATGTTTGCAAATCGCATATGTGGACCTCCAGATGTTTGGACAATTTTCGCTGCCATGAAAACGAACAAGGAGGAAGATGGGAATAAGGCCAGCTGCCAGGCGAGCCCTCCCCCGGGCAAAATCCCCCTCGGCTGCAGGAGTCTTTCTCTCCCCTCCACAGAGCTGAGAAATGGCAAAGCTTCCCGCTTGGAGCCTTAGTCACGGGCCTTCCTGGGTTCTGTGCAAGTGCGCTGGGGAGCAAAATACTGCTCAGAAAGCCGGGCGTGGTGGCACACACCCATCATCCCAGCGATCCGGAGGCTGAGGCAGGAGGGTCGCCGTGAGTTCGAGGATAGCCTGAACTACGTAGTGAGACTTTGTCTCAAAAACAAAACAAAACAAAAAAAAACAGCTTTCCTGAAACTCAACAAGAAAGCTATAAAATCAAAATTAATAAATGCATCATTAAACGCCAGCCAAATGCAGCAACGTGGCCTTCTCACCATGTGTTGGGTCCAGTATTTGTAATGTAGCAGTCATAAAATCTTCATTAAGTCTGAGAAAACAGAGGCTAGCATTCCTAAGGATGCCTATTGGTTGTGGGGCAAATCACAGGTAATTGCAACTATGATAAATGACCCACCTCCAGATAATTGAAAAAGCAAAATCATTAAACTCCTTCTAAATATCTTTACTGCAAATAAATTCCAGTTAAAGCGTGGGAGTGTTTTAATTTGTTTGATATGATGGGGAAAGGGTTCTCATAATAAAAACCTGCCCCAACCTCTCAGAGGCCATGAAACAAGTTTAAGTTTGCATGTCCGGAAGGTTCCCCTGGCGTCTGTTCTCCTGTCAGCCTCGCCACCTGCAAGGATCCGGCCACTGTGTCCGAAGAAGACAAACCGCACAGCAGCTGGGCTCCAAAGCAGATGACACAGATCTTTGTCATTTGGAGGCCAGTGTCCCTCAAAATGAAGTCCCCGTTTCTGTGCATCCTCGTGCTGGCCAGCGGCAGACCGTGCGAGCTAGTAATTACATGCTCGCTTGGGCAGCATGACACTTGCAAGCGATGTTGAGAGCTGATGAACCGCCTGGTCTGCAGGCACAATTCAAAGGGGCGCCTGGGAGGCAGACACAGTCATTGGTAGCACGGCAGCCGGGGCAGATGTACCACATACAAGACAAACAATAACACACACACACACACACACACACACACACAGACTTCCTTAGTCAGAGCGGTTCCATGTCCGCCATCCCAGGGGCTTGCAGGGCCCAGAGCGTGACACTCCCCTGCTGATGGGAAGGCAAGAACATCAACAGTCCAAGTTGCAAGGGCTTCCAGATCACACATCTCCCCAAATTGTTACGGGGGTGATTTTACCTTCCCCAGCCCCGAGGCACAGGGCAATGTCTGGAAACCCCTGTGGTCGTCACCCCAGAGGGGTAGGAGCCGCTGACACCACTAGGGTGACACCAGGGCTGCCACTATCCACTCCACAATGCCCGAGCGGCCTCAGAAACACCCTGTGACCCAGCCTAGGCTGTCGGTAGTTCTACACCCAGAAACCCTGCCCCAGAGAGCCACCCGGACCAGCCTGCCTCTTTAAGGGTCTTCAACTCATGACGGTGGGAAAACGCAAGTTAAGGAACTTCACAGAAATCCCCTAAACAATAAGCCCAGACCTCCAGGCAGGGGAAACTGTGGGGTCTCCTGGATTAGGAAAAAACCCACTTTCTTGGCAGCTCTGGGAACTGAATACATTTTTTGTTTTGTTTTTGAGACAGGGTCTCGCTTTGTAGTTCAGGCTGGCCCTGAGCTCACTCTGTAGACCAGGCAAGCCTCGAACTCAGCAATCCTCCTGCCTCTGCCTCCCGAGTGCTGGGATGACAGGCATGAGCCACCACGCCCGGCCTGAATACATTTTTGGTGGAGTCAGACCCCAAATGAGGTTGTGAATCACCAACTTTCAAGAAGAAAAAAGCTCTCCGTTTATAGCCATAAATTAAGGACCTGGCCACTCCCAGAGCAACCAGCCCCTGCCCACGGAGCCCTGCCCTTTCCCCTCTGCAGCTACAGTCCGTGTTTCACATACATTTCCCTTTTAAGGAGACTTGATTCTCTCCAGGGCTGCTTTTAGATTATTCTTTGCAATAAAATAACATCATAAGAGATTAATCATAGTCTGAAATTGAAAGGGATGAAGCCACATCCCATTGTGACCTTCTAATTTCCTTTGTGATTGCCTCCCCAGCACGCAGGCTGGTGTTGCTGGGTGGGGAGGGCTGGTTTTCGCTTTTTCCAAGTGGCCCTCAGCTCTGGTCCTCAGTCACTGCGGTGCTGTGACAGCTCCTTGGATTTATGGATTGAGTAGTGACCTTATGAGTATTGGTTTGAAGCGTCGTGATGGACATGGTGATAATAAATGAAGCTCATCGGCAGCTACACCATCAGATATAATTTGGGTTGTTGGTGGAACTGTCTCGTGCTAGCAAAGGTATGAGATTAGCACTCGGGAAACAATGACTAATTCCTGTGTTCCCCTGAGCAGGGTGGACATTAACTCTATTTTCCAGGAGATGAAACTAACGCAGAAGGTTAGGCAAGGCTGGTCCTGATGCTCAGGGAGTGGGTCCTGGGCTGGGAAACGGAACCCTCATGTTGTTGGCACCTAACGAGAGATAAACACCTTCATCCACGTGATAAATTACAGTTTGAAAAATTCCTGCATCGATGCTCCAGTGTGAAAGTAGCACATGACCACTGATTCAAAGGAAAACAGGATGTGCCAAGGGCAGGAGGGGGGGCTGTGTGTGGGGAGGGGCTGTCGCCACCTGCCTCAGAGACAATTTCCCGCTCTCTGCTCTGGATTTTTCCTGATTCCAAACACTTGAGAATAGGAGAGTCAGAGGAACATCTTTGGAGGCGAAGCCAGTGGGCTAATTTCAGGGCCTCCAGCTCAGCTGCAAGGTACGTGGAAAAAAAAAAAAAAAAAAAGATCGAGGACTGATAACTACTCATCGTGAGTTCTGAAAAATGGCCCCTTGCTTTCTTTCTCAAGTTTTCAGGAAACACCACATAATTTATCCTTTCTCTTCCCTCACTTAAAAGTTCAACTGAAATTCTTTTTACACGAACTGATCTTCAAAGAGAACTGTAAAACCCTGTTACCGAGCGAATCCTCCTGCGTTAGAGACGGGCCGCTGACAAGGCCGGGCCCACCAGGCTCACGGTGCGCGGGGCTGCGAGGAAGAAGCAAACAGAAGCTGGGAACTGGCGGGGGCATCAGGGAGGAAGGGTCAGGGCATGGACGGTGGGCTTTTTCGTACCAGGAAGTAATCCGTCCTTTCTTGTATTAGCTGTTCTGTTTTCCCTCGAAGGCTCTCGGTCCGAGAAGCTCGCAAGAGGGTGTGCGCAGTAACCCGCCCCTCTTCCTACCCGCCCCGCCAAGTCCTACCTCACTTTCTGCTCTCTAGGGACAGGAAGCTCTGTCTCTGAGGGGTAGTAACCCTGGCAGGACAACAGGCTGGTGGCACTCTGACGGTCCCGGTTGGCATCAGAAAGGGACAGGCTCCCGAGAGCAGAGCCACCCCAGAAGAATGCGAGCGGGGAGCCACGCAGGGCCACCACGCGCGGCGGTGCAGGCCGTGCCCTGCAAAAGGTCTTCCGGCTGAGAGATGTGTGCGGACAAAGCCAGCCGGCACTCCTCACCAAGCCCCATCCTCGGAGGGGCAGAAAGGCCTGAGCGCTCACCAACGAAGATACCTACAGGGCCATCTGTCCGGAAGGGGTCCCCTGGTCTAATTTAGGCAGAAATACCACACAGGCCAGCATAGGCCTGAACACAGCTGGGTGTGAACTCATTCTGAACCAAGCTCCCCAGTTAGTTGAGCCAGGAACTTGTCAATTTATGGCTTGGCCAGCGGGAGTAGGTGTTCTGCACAGGTGCTAGAAGAGGGGAGAGAACTGAGCGCCAGGCCCCCTCTAGGACCAAAGAAGAGACATTCAGGAGGCCCTGGGGCCTGGCTAGACAGAAAAGGCCGGAAAAGATCCTTCCCGTAAAACGCACTCAGGCTGTCCAAACGCACTAGACGAGCCAGACTTGCTGCAGCACATTCTGTTCGCTTCCCCACTTTGGCTTTGGAATCATGAAATTTTTTACATATTGTAAAACAAGGGGGAACATTTTTAAAACCACCAGTCCCTAATAGCTGCAAAGAAGAAAAATATGAATATTCCTCAGATTGATGGCTTAAGGCAAAGGTTGGCAAATTAGGACCTGTAAGTGGGCCCAATTTAGCTCGCTGCGTGTTTTTGTCAATAAAGTTTTATTGGAACATGGCAAAGTCCACTCATTTACATACTGAACCTGGAGCTAGTGCTGCACCACAGCGCCAGAGCTGAATACAGCAGCCTCCCCTTATCTAATGGGAACGTGTTCTCTCTGAGCCAGCACCACACCCTGTACAGTAGTGTGTGTTCTCCTACCCTGTGTGGTTCCCCGCTCGTATTCTTCTGGGGTGGCTCTGCTCTCGGGAGCCTGTCCCTTTCTGATGCCATACACACTGAGGACAAAGTTCAACCCATAAAGTGGGTGAAACAAGAGTTTAATAATAACCAGTGATCAGTTGATCGATTACAACAATATACTATAATAAAACTGCTAGCATAGCTGCTGCGCTTTGGGGCTGTTATTACACGAAACGTCAGCACTGCCCTACCTAACGGTAGGTCTAACACCCGCGTGGCCACAAAGTGAGCGAAGCCAGATTGGCATAGCAGGAGCCCTGTGTGGACAGAGGGATAATCGGGAGCCCAGGCAGAGTTTCCTGGTACTATCACAAAACTCAGGACAGTGCATAATTTAAAACTCAGAATTTTTTTTTAATTTTTGGAATTTTACATACAATATGTTTAGATCACAGTTGACCGTGGACAACTAAAACAGAGAAAGTAAAATCTCAGATGGAAAGGGCTGACTATGGTGGCCATGGGAACAATATGGCCTGTAGAGCTAAAGGTATCTATTCTCCGGCCCTGCAAGAAAACATTTCCTGACCCCTGTTTTTCTTTTTTTAATTGAATTCTTTATTGGTACATTTTATACACAGCTCACAATCATTACACTTAACATTGGGAAATTCGTACCAGTATATGACACAAGTTAATTCTCATTTTTACCCATATCCTAACCCACTCTCCAACCTCCCACCCCTTATATACATGTCCTTTCTTTTTTTTCAAATCATATTTATTCTTTCCCCTTATTACTTTCCCCTACCACATTCACTTTGAATATTTCCTAATTCATAAAATCTATCATACCTTCTAGAACTCATTTACATCTACAGGTGCTCATACCGGAGAAAATATATGGTATTTACATATCTGTGATTATTTATTTCACTTATTAGTGTCTCCTCAAGATGTGTCCATTTGCAAGTAAATGACTCAAACTTGTCATTCTTGACAGCAGAGTAATACTCCATTTTATTTTTTAAAAACCCACATCTTCTTTATCCAGTCTCCAGTTGAGGAACATCTGGGTTGTTTCCAAGAATGGTTTTGAACCCTAGTTTAACCAGTCAGAACAGAATCATTGCAGGTGATTTTACAGTACATTAATATGGCTTCCATGCTGGCAGAACAAAAACACCTGGAGGAAACTGTAAAGCACTTTTAGGAGTAATCACACTATAATGCTGACTGGCATTATAATTTTGAAATAAACATATGGGTGTATATGTATCATGTTATTTTAATATGTGTAATGAGGGTTGTATTTGGCCTCCCTGCAGGCTATCCTTTACAGCCCCTGGAGCAGGGATAGGTGGATGGATAGACAGAGAGAGATATACGTAGACATAGGATTACATATATGTGTAGAGAGGGAACATAGATATGTGTACATGTGTATGTATACACACAACCAATAAACAATTATTTTAAATATTATAAGCCTAGGAAAAAAATACAAATACATGTAGACGTGGTGGCACAAACCTATCATCTCGGCATTTAGGAAGCTGAGGCAGGAAGGTTGCTGTAAGTAGAAGGAGAGCCACAGTGACAGATGAGTTTGAGGCCAGCCTAGTCCTCTGTCTTGGAAACAAACAGAAACATAAAATCAAAGTACTGTAGTAAAAAATTCCTGAGTTGTTTGTTGTTATTGTTGTTTGAGGTACTAGGGATTGCTTGCTAGGTAAGTGCTTTATCACTAAGCTATATACTGGGCCCTTTTTAAAAATGTTTTATTTTGAGGGCCAGAGATTTAGCTCAGTGGTTCCAGTGTCTGCCTCACAAGCGCAAGGTCCTGAGTTCAATCCCGGTAACCACATATAATGCTGGGCGTGGTGACTCACGCCCACCAGCACTCAGTACCACATACCACAGTGCTGGGCGTGGTGGCTCACGCCTGTCATCCCAGCACTCGGGAGGCAGAGACAGGAGGATTGCTGAGTTTGAGGCTTTTATTTTGAAACAGAGTCTTGTGAAGTTACTCAAGCTAGCCTGATGCTCGCAACCCTCCTGCCTCAGCAAACCATTACATCAGAGGCTGATACAGGAGTAGGTCACCGATCAGGCTGGCATTGCCAGGGTTCCTGATCAAATTTAGCGTCGGACAAGCAGACACACCACACTTCCTAGAATGCGATATGGGTTTACACCTTGCCGTGGAGGAATTACTGCTAAAAATCAAATGTGACTTTGTTTGAGCTTCCAGATCAGAGAACTGGCCACAGGTCTGCCAGAAGCACAGCGGACAGAGGAACACATTCAAAGACACCACACGTACCCAACTGGCAAAATCCAGACAGTGGTAAATCCCACAAGACAGATGACATGGTTTCCAACAGAAAAATAGTGAGGAAGTAAAAAAAGGAAGGGAGATTGTTAAAGATGTCCAGAGATGAATCAGCCAGATGTAACATGCACACCTTGTTGGGATTTAATTTGGTTCTCTGGCCCGCTTAGCCAATCAGACACTAATTTAGGTATTAACAACCACTGACAGAGACCTCTGCGTAAGATTATCCACAATAGTCTGGGGAGCTAATCTGATCAGTAGAAAGGATTTAAGAGTGAGGTTTCCCTGAGGAAGGCAGAACCTTACCCTCAAACTTCAAGCAGCTCCTGCCAAAGGGCTTGGGCAACTTTCGCTAGGATTTCAGGCTCCTCGAGCCAGATTCCACAGTCCTATAAGCAAATCCTCCAAGTAAATCCCTTAAGATGTACAAACCACCTATTCAGTTTCTTCCAGGACACCATCTGAATTTACATGTGGGGAAACTCAGGCAGAGGCAGATTTCTATAGCGGGCCCAAAGTCAGTATATGATGGAGTCAGGATCAACCCCGGGCCGGTAGGCTTCCCACTGCTGAGCCCTGCTGGGCCTGAAGCAGAAAGCCTCTTTCCCACCCACGCTCTATCAGGAAGGGGAGCCTAGGGGTGAGGGGGGTGGCACGGAGGAAGCGCAGAACTCAACAGCGAGAGTTAGAAATTCCTGCCGCAGTTGGATATGGGTTGAGTTGGGTCAAGGGTGGCGATCAATAAGATTAATAAAGCATAACTTGAGTTTTTATTCTTCTTGTCGTGATGGATGAGGCCTTTGAAGCAACTGGCGGAGGCCTTGCCCTGAGCATCCAAGAAAGATTTGTGGACACATTTATATGAAGGATCTCCCTCCAGCTCCCATGAGTGTTTAAGTTGACTTGCTTCAAACCAAGATCAAACAAAGAACAGGCTGGAGAGATTGTTTCACCGATTTGTATAAATCAGCCAGACAAACCGAGGCCTCGACAACTACTGATGCTTTTGCAGTCGGAGGTAACTTGTTAAGAAGCATGTCAGGCAGCCTCAGACTCCGAGGGCCTCCCTGGGAAAGAAACACGGGGAAGAATTGATCACTTGCTGCCTGACTTCACTGTGAGGCTTTCTGCAGCCATAATTGAGGAGGCCCCAAGGCCCGCTGCTCACACACCCTCCGCCTTTCAAAACAGATCTGAGGGCTCATTTTTTTTAAAAATTTTTTTTTGAGACAGGGTCTCGCTTTGTAGTTCAGGCTGGCTCTGAGCTCACTATGTAGCCCAGGCAAGCCTCCAACTCAGCTATCCTCCTGCCTCTGCCTCCTGAGTGCTGGGATGACAGGCGTGAGCCACCACGCCCGGCTGAGGGGTCATTTTTTTAAAAATTGAATTCTTTATTGGTACAATTTATATACATCTCAAAATCACATATAACATTGGGAAGTTTATATCAGTATATGCCACAAGTTAATTCTCATTTTTACCCATATCCCTACCCACTCCCCCCTCCTCCCCCCTTTATACATGCTCTTTTATTTTCTTTCTGTATCATATTTATTCCTTCCCCATATTTATCACATTCCCACACCAAGTTTCCTATAGAAATATTCCACTCTATAAAAGCTGTCCTACTTTCTAGAACTCATTTGCATCTACAGGTATTTATGCCAAAGAGAAGATCCGGGAATTGTCTATCTGTGATCTATTGATTTCACTTAGTAGTATATCCTCCAGGTGTCTCCATTTGCACCTAAATGGATCGATCTTGTCAT
>PVIC010026539.1:0-24462 GCA_004025085.1 Thryonomys swinderianus
TGTTCTTAAAAATGAATATTTGCCGGGTGTGGTAGCTCATGCCTATAATCCCAGCACTCAGGAGGCAGAGACAGGAGGATTGCTGAGTTCAAGGCTTGCCTGGTCTACATAGTGAGCTCAGAGCTGGCCTGAACTACAAAGTGAGACCCTGTCTCAAAAAAAAAAAAAAAAAAAAGAATATTGATTTTATTTTTTCTAATCATAAAAGGAATATAGTGCCAGCCAGGTGTGGTGGCCCACGCCTGTAATCTCAGTGCTTCGGAGGCAGAGGCAGGAGGGTTACTGTAACTTTGAGACTAGCCTGGACTACATAGTGAGTTCAGGGTCAGCCTGAACTACAAACCGAGACCCTATCTCAAAAAAACTAAAAAAAAAAGAAATACAGTCCCTATGTTGAAAATTTAGAAAAAACAATACAAATTTGTAAAAAAAATTATCATTATCCCCACCACTTAGAAACAGCCACTGTTAACATTTTGGTTTCAGTCTTTTAGTCTTTGTAACAAATAACATGTTGCACAAGTTGGTCATACTGGGCCTCCTTAGTGTTTTCCCATGGAATTACAAAGACTTCATCAGCAGTATTATTAATGGTTGTAGACTATTCTGTTTTCTTTCTTTGTAAGAATTTAGATTATAATTTTTTATCTCTTCATCTGACCAGTATTTATTGAAAACCCACTATGTACCAAGAACCATGCTTTTCCTGTATTTTAAGTAATATTGCCATCAACATCTTTGTGCATAAATTTTTTGCATACATAAAATTACTTCTTCAGTGATGGGATGGTTGAGTCAAAGGATATCAGCATATTTAAGACTCTAATAAGAAATGACTATATTGCTTTCCCAAAAGGTATTCTGATTTCCATCCAGACTTCCTGTGAAAAATGACAATGCCTGTCTCACCACCCTCTCAACGGTCCTTATTTCTTCTTTGACACATCATTTGACTCCTCAGCCAGTATCTACTCCCCACTTGACCTCACTGTACTTTTCCCACAGGTGGTGTGGGTGTCATGTGCCCACTGACAGAACAAGGCAAGCAGCTGGCTATTCAGGTGTCCAACATCCTGGGCATGGACTTCTGTGGCATTGATCTCCTCATCATGGATGATGGCTCCTTTGTGGTGTGTGAAGCAAATGCTAATGTGGGCTTCCTAGCCTTTGACCAGGCATGCAACTTAGATGTGGGTGGGATCATTGCAGACTATTCCATGTCCTTGCTGCCAAACAGGCAGACTGGGAAGATGGCTGTCCTCCCAGGACTGTCAAGCTCCGGGGAGAAGAATGAACCAGATGGCTGTGCTTCAGCTCAGGGAGTCGCAGAGAGTGTCTATACCATCAACAATGGGTCTACCTCTAGTGAGAGCGAGCCTGAACTGGGAGAGGTCCGAGATTCCTCAGCAAATACAATGGGGGGCCCACCCCCTGTGCTGCCTGAGCCTGGCTACAACATTAACAACAGGATTGCTTCAGAGTTAAAACTTAAGTGAATTCCTGCTTTTTGGCAGCATTTAAACCAAATCCTACTGCTTCCCTAGTAGTTTCATGTGAATAAAATCTGGACTAATGTGATTTCATTTGCACAGAAACTAGAAATCCCATCTGGGCACTCAGCATTCTTTCTAACGATGATTTGAGCAAATGGCCTAGCTTTGTGGTTTTTACAAAGGCTAATATGAAAACACTCACCACGACCCAACATCTCGGCTGATCAGTTTGAGACTAATGCCTACTCTAAGCACTTGGATAGAACAGTAGACTATAAGGCACTGACTCTGTGCTGCTATTTCTGGCCGTTAGCAGTAAAGAACATGAACTTGGAATGGCTCCTGGAAACACTACTCAGAAGTAACCGCAAGATGGAAGCTTGTACAGACAAGGTGGAATGTTGACTGCAGTAATATGTTCTTCACTCAGCATGTGTGTGAAGCTTGGAAAACCCGTAGCTGAAATCCTATCAGAGGATCAGGCTCTACCCCCTTTCAGTCACATCTTGACCATATTTCTTCAACACTCAGGATATGGTATTTTAGGAAGCTTCTTCATTAGCATTTGCAATGAAACACTTTGTGGAAAGTGAGATTGAACATTCTTTGATGGTGGGCGTATGTTCTGCTTTGTAACTACAAATCGCTTTGCCACTCTGAATTCACCCTGCTTCAACCAATGCCAGCTCCAGCAGCTTCTTGCACCTTTGCTGCCTTTGGCCTCAGCTGGAAATGTACTTCAGTGGGCTGGTGGCCACACACTTTATTTCTAAAATGTGCACCAGAATCTAACATCATGGACTTGCTTTTCAACAGATGCTGTTCACGTGGCATCTAGAAGTCAGTGGGTTTTTACCACAGAAAGCTACCAGAAGATAATCATTCTTCCCCTTCCTCTACTGAAACTTTACGTACTGTGTAGCTGTAAGAGGTGTTCTGTATGAGTTGGTGTGGGTGGCCTAGTGGGTAGAGCCAGCCACTGGAAACATACTCCAATCGCCTGGACATTCTACTCTTATCCAGGCTCCAGAAACCTGTCCTTACCCACTTTTCAAAACTGAGGAGACTCAGGTATCAGGAATTACTCCTTGCACATTGTGGGAGGGGAGCTAATCTAGACATGACACCAAGTGCTTTTCGTTTTAACTCCTCAAGCAGTAGATCAGATCTTTCCCTTGGTGATGGAGATTTCCATTTCTGCTTATATGAAGTATAACAAAATGAGCAATGACCAAATACACTAAAACATACGCACTCAAGAATTACCATTATGGGAGTTATTTCCTTGGGAGACCATACTCTTGAGCTATGATGTTGCATGTGCCAAGAACACTAACATTCTTCTCTGAGGTTATCTTTGAAGCCCTAAGAGGAAAGAGGCCTCACAACTTTATATTCAGACCCTGTTTGATTGTTTTAATCTCCCTCCTGCCATGCCACCTGTTAAGGTAATACAAAGCTTCTCACTCATTTTATTTATCAGGCTTATTTTCTAATTCTCTTTAGCTGTTAAAAAATATTGCTCAAAAATAAATCTTCCCTTAAAAAGATTAACCAATCTGAGGAAGCTTTCAAGTTGACAATTTCCAAAGAGGGTTCTAGAAATGTTCTACATAAGGTGAGTGTCATGAAATAAACATATATCTTTCCAAGGTAACTACTTTGAAGGCAACACCACCCATGTGAGTGCATACTTCCTCTGCTGTAAATGTAAAATGTATACAAATGATTACATTTTCTATAACACATTTAAGTAGAAATTGGCTCTTATGATATTGTACTTAAAACCAGTTCTCACCAAGGTGTAATTGTGCAATTGAAAAATGTTTGGTGCCATGTAACGGAGATGTCACACAACACAGTTGTAGTTTCAATGCAGTCCATAGGGTGCATGCCATTGAACTGTAACCCAAGTAATATGTCTTGTACAGTTGAAGACTGATAATATTTCATCCTTACATAGATTAAGACATGTACTTATTTACCACTCAGGGTGGCTTTGGAAGGATACTTTTCAGTTTTTTCTTGCTGGAATTGATCAAATTCTTTCTGTGTAAACACTGGAAACAAATGGTGACCTCTTGGAAGCTGCATTCATTCATTTTCCCTGTTTGGTGTAAGACCGTCTGCACAGTTTGTCTAAAAAGATGCTTAGCTGGGCCCCATTCTGAGCAGAGAAGCCCTATTTCCTTTGCCAAAGGAGCTCCATTTTCCAGCTGGTGGTGACATCTGTTGTCATTGGCATCACTGGAACTAGTGCTATCCAGAAGTAGAGAAAGCTGGATCGCAGCTGGATCCTTCTCCCATCCCCTTCCAGGATTTTCCATGCTACAGCTAGCTTTGTGAGCCTCACCCAGGTGGCCCAGTCACACATGTCACAGCTGCCACACCTGCTAGCAAAAACAAGGTCTAGAGCCAAAGCCTGGTTCTAACTCTTCCCTGAGACAGCTGACCATACTTGTGTGATCTTGTGGGCTCTGTGTGCACATTTTCCCACTCCAGACAGGGAGGGCCTATTGTGTTTACTGCTCGACACTGAGGTTGCAGTGAGTCAGTAGATGAAGCTGTACATTATGTGGAAGATGGTAACAGGACAATTCAACACATACAGTTTTACCACTACTTACCATCAGTGCTCCTCTGAAGATGTTAAAGGAGGATACCATGAATTCCTGGCATCAACACACCAAACAATGGAATTCCTGGCATCAACACACCAAACAATGGAGAACGTGAGAAAGGAATGCAGCTTCTCAGAGGCCTTCCTTCAAGTCAAGGAAACTTAACAACCTGAAAAGAATAAGCCTTTTGGGATATTCCAAGAGCCTTCTGGATGTGTTGTTATAACCTGAAACCCTTGACTCTTGTACACTAACAAAGTCTTCCTTATGTAACATAGATTCAGTGTCTGTAAATAGTCTTCCCTTTATCTAGTAATAGCATCTTGAACCTGGTCACAACTTGAATGGCAATCAATAGCTCAGTCATTCAGAATATATATGATTCTGCACTTGGAAAAATGTCTTCATCCTGTTTAATTGGGTATGGAGTGAATAGAGTATGGATTGGGACTTTAGATCTTTAGGATCTAAAAACAACATAAGTGGGTCACAAGCCAGTACTTTCCTAGCTGACAACTCACTGCCCCCAGCTAAGGGAGTCCATGACAATTGGAGTACAGCAAGGAGGAAAGAGAAGAGGAATGGTCTGACTTAGTTTCATAGGAAAAAATACAAAGTTGTTATTACTTGGAATTCTAGTGAGAAAGAGAAAAAATGCTACCTGTGGGTTATTTTAATGAGAAAATCCTGAATATATTGACTACAGGTAGATGTCTTTGAAGCCAGCTGCGCTGTATAAAGATACTGGGATGCATGGACTTGTGTCCAACCTGGAGAAGTTGGGGAGATATGCCTCATCCCTTCTTTAAGTTTCAAGGAATGCTGGTTTTGAGAACACTCAAATCTGAAGATGGAAGCAGTTAATGGGGACGTGGTGCTCCAGGACCACTCAAATAACAGCTGACCCTCCCAGAAGTGAATGGATCGGGATACCATGGGTGGCAAAGCCAAGAGCCACAGTTTACTAGAGGGTGAGAAGGGAGTGAGGCCAGAATGTGAACCCAACATCAAACAAGCCACTTCAGCTTAGTATATATATATATATTTTTTGAGACAGGGTCTCGCTTTGTACTTCAGGCTGGCTCTGAGCTCACTATGTAGTCCAAGCAAACCTCGAACTCAGCAATCCTCCTGTCTCTGCCTCCCAAATGCTGGGATTACAGGTGTGAGCCACCACGCCCAGCACTGTGGTAATGTGGTATTGATGGCTGGTGGGCGTGAATCTCCATGCCCAGCATTGTATGTGGTTACCGGGGATCAAACTCAGGACCTTGTGCTTGCGAGGCAGGCACCGGAACCACTGAGCTAACCCTCTGGCCCTTCAGTTTAACATTTCCCTTTTCCCTGGAGGTGAGGCCTCTGTTTGCAGTTAGTCCGAGTAGATGTTTTGGGAAGAACCCTGAAAACAGCTATTTGTCATTGTCCCTGAAGTTAATGTTCTTAGATCTGTGGCTATAGCCTAATAGAAAACTTGTTGCAGCTTTTTTTTTTTTTTTTGAGACAGGGTCTTGCTTTGTAGTTCAGGCTGGCCCCGAGCTCACTATGTAGCCCAGGCAAATCTCGAACTCAGCAATCCTCCTGTCTCTGCCTCCCAAGTGCTGGGATTACAGGCGTGAGCCACCACACCTGGCTTGTTGCAGCTTTTGACTTTGCCTCTGAGATTCAAAATCAGTACAGATGATTGCTTTAAAGCGTTTTTATCTGGAGACCGTCCTTCTCAGGGATATATTGCACAGGCAATTGTACAGGCACATGAAGGCCGAGGGTTTGGTGTCCCTGAACTTCCCTAAAACTAGCTAATGCCCCTTTCCAAATCCTAATGCTCTTCAGTGCTCCCTCCTAAAATGCACACAGCTGAATGAACTTTCTTCATGCCTTGTGATTCCCTTCCTCAGGTACAGTTCCTGCCAACATGCAGCAGTTTCCCAAGCCCTGGGCTGCTATCTCAACCCTATTTCGTGACCCTGGTCTGTGAAGTTCACGTTCTCTGGAACTCCAAAGCAACATTAGGAAAATCACCCCTGGGAGCCAGGTTGGAGGCCAAAGGAATAGCAGTTCTCGGACAACAGTCTAGTCCCCATTTTATAAATAGGGCATCTGGCTCCAGATACCACAGCCACTGACGGAGCCAGTCAGCAGCAAGGCTGAATCCAAGTTAGTACACAGCCAGAGGTGGTTCTGTTCCTCCCCATCTGCAACACTCTCTACTATCCTGGGCCCACCCTCTGCTCGTTCCCTTTCCGATGAGCTTTTCTGATCAGCGTGGTGGTGATGGGCAAGCTGTCAGTGATTCAACACTCATGTGGATCTAGGTGAGAGCCCCAAAGGTGCATATGAGATTTGCAGGGTGCAAGCTCATTCCTCTCCTGCACCTTCTTCAAGAGCAGCCAAGACCACTTAGCTCTACTCCACACTCAGTGATAGGGTGTGAGGGAAAGGGGCCCCATCAGGCTGGCTGAGGGCTTCCTCAGGCTCAATCTGGTTAGCATCCCCTCACTGCACAGGCACTTGAAGGCCGAGGGTTTGGTGTCCCTGAACTCCCATCAGGCACAACGAAAGGGGAGTCTGCAGTACACACTCCAGTTGCACTCAGCCACAAGGGCAGAAGCTTCTCCCATTTTCTGTTCCATGGCGCATCCTCCTTACAATGAGCCACTAGGCACAGATTCTTGTTACAGCCCACATGTCAGCTGAGAACCCCTTACCCTTCAAGTCCAAGTGCATCTCATAACTGTGCTCCCATTCTGATCCTTGAATTTCTGTGGTTTCTAAGGGATTTTTTTGAGCCACTACTAATTCCAGGCTTCTGCTACCTCATTGTAAGTGACAGTGTTGTCTCCTCTCTGCACTGCGTCAGTAAAGACTCAAAGCTCAGTGCCCTCCCCCATTTCCACAAAATCAGACAACTGTGTGCGTGCATGTCTGGGTGTGAGGGAATGGCAGACACTGCAGCATTGCAGACTTGGCAACACACTCAGAATCTTTGCCTTTATGACAAAGGAATCGCCACTCGCCACACCATGTGGTCACTGTCCTTAGCTATAATCGTTCCTCTTTACACTTTGACTCCTAACACTCTTACCTTCATGATTTCACCCTTTACTGTGGGTGGCTTATAAAGGGATTTCCTAAGCGAGCCAACCCGCTGCTCAAGGGGAACTAGAATGCCATCTTTGGAGGTGACACGTTTCATTCTCACTATGAGAACCCAGCATCCTAGCATCTATGCTCACCGCTAGCATGTCATGGAAAGCAATAGGGACTACTGTGAACACCACCAGTTTAAGTCAAGTACAGTTCAAAACCTGACTCAGATAAGCTAGAGCTTGTGTAACCTTAGGTACAGTCACCTGAACTTGCTAAGTCTTGGTTTTAACACCTCTGATGCAATTAATAAAATCTTGAAGGTGAAGCGCTTGAATACAGTTTCTTTGGGTTCCTTTCCTTTGGCTGCCCCCATCATGAGCAATTACAAGTCTTCCTGTGCTTGTGGCTCGGTGCCAAGGGATAAAAGCTGGCAGCTAGCAGCTTTGCAGCTGGGAATAGCGATGCTGGGGGTAGGGCTGGCGGCTGCTCGAGCAGGCTGTTGTTTGAGCTTAATGATAGGAAGGTGTCATCCATCCTTGAGATTGTACATGCAAGATACAGGGGATGTATTTGGCTTAGAAATATCCTGAAGGAAAGGCTGCCTCAGACAACTGGGAGGCGGGAAAGCTAATGAACAGCCGACCTTGTGTGATTTACACCTGGTTTTTCTGGCTCTTCCTGTATTAGCTTTACTGGCTTTGCATCAGATGAGGGGAGGAGGTGCCAGGCACTTGAATTAAACCTATCGAACAGAGGGTGTAGTGAACGCAGGAGGCCTGGACTGTGTAGGGAACTAATAGGCAGCACCATCTGCACTTGGCAAGGATGACAGCTCCGAGATAGATGGGACTAGCCAGTGAAGGAGCTAAACTGCTGTCCTGAGCCTGTCCTGAGCAAGACTCAGAATCCCCTATGTAGAAGGGTACCCATTTCTTGTAAGGGTGGAGCTGGGCCCTTCATCACTCTTGCGCTAACGAAGGCCTTTGTGAAGGCAGGACTGAGCTGTGCCTATTGAGTTTAGACTCACCTGGAGGAACCCAAGCTTCAGCAGGATACTGAAGCAGGTTTGTACCAGCCAGGAGAGTAGATTATTAAATTTTCAGGAATATTGTGAGCTGGTTTTTAAATACAGCCTTATTAAACCTTAAATCACAAAAATTTATAACTAAGATATAGGTTAAAAACTCCAAACTCACGAACTTCCTATTTTACTATTTATGTTCTTGATGCTATTGACATCTGTTGTATTTGTATGGTGGAAATACTATATAATGAATTGTGTGCCACTGCCCTTCTCTTCCCAACTCCACTATCCAAAGATAGCACTCTTGTAGCTTAGAGTCAGCCGCAGTGGGAACTTCTACATCTACAGAGGTAGCCAAACACCACACGCGTCTGTCACTCTGTGAGCTGGCTGCTAAACATTTAAGAGTGCATCACCACTCCTAAAAGAGAAAAGAGACAGACATGCAAGCACTGAAACATATCCATTCCAGGAAGGTAGAATATGTGAGGATTTTCTCATAAGCAAGGGTCCTGGAAAATTGTGCATAGCCTATTCAGAGAAAACTACTTGAAAACACTACTTCTATAGTGTGTGTGTAAAACAACTTGTGTTATTCATACATAAAACTCTGCTTTTTTCCTTTGTTCTGATTCATGCATGAGATCCATCTCACCTGGGGGAGGTATTCCATCTAAGCTCCCTCCAGGAAAGTGCACTGCTGGCAAATTGAAAGTGCACTAATTGGCAAAATGAAAATGTGCTTTAAAGAATAGATCTTAACTAGGCCTCAGAAGAGCTCATTTCCAAGGGGTTTATGCAGCAATGCCAGTGTTAACTCTTCCAACATAGAAGAAATCATTTATAAATGATTGTTTTGCTATTTTTGCTTCTTATTAAAATTATTACTGTGGAGCAGAATGCTTTGTTTGCCTTTGTTCTTCAAACTCTGTGCCTTTTGGTACTTTAAAGTAAGAATTACACAGTGAATCTACGTTTCATTATTTTCATATTGTAAAATGAGTGAAATGCTTCATAGTAACTTCGTCCTATTCATTTGCACACCAGCTGCATTCTGAAAAACCATAATTTTCCTTTCAAACACAGAGTGCGGTCTGAATTGTAATATTGCCCACTCTCGACTGTCAAGATGATGGGAGGAAATGCTCCTGCAGATGGTAGGAGCTTGTCAGGGCCCACTCAACAGGCTCTCCTGGACTGACACTTGAATTAAGATTCAAATAGCAGGAGAGAGCTGTGAAAAATGGCTATGCAATCCAGGCAGAGGTCCCAGGGGACCAGAAGACTCTGTGCCCACCCAAAGAACTCTTGACAGATCAGGGGCATCAGGCCTGTGCTCACCTGACATTTCAAGACGCTTCCTGAGAGGAAGTGATAAGAACTGTGGAAATAAATTTATGCTCAGCACCAGGCCCAAGCCTTGAACTCAGGCTATTGCCACATGTTTTCCACTTGAAGCAACAGCCCGGCAGAAACTGCATAAGGGGCACCAGAAGAGACGCAGTTAGGCTGGCTACAGTCCCCTCCCCAAGATGGTGGACCTGAGGAAGAAGTGCATGAAGTTTCCCTTTCTACTTCCAGTGCCTGTCCTCTGTCCTCTGTCCTCTGTGACTCCTGGCTTCTTGCTGCTGGCACTCACCTGTCTGTCACACTGGTGCCTGCTGGTTTTCTATTGGCTGCTTCTTTCACTCCAGTTTTCCTAAATCGGGAAAGAGGCTTCCCCCCAGGACTGTAGCTCTTCTGCCAGCCATAGGTCTATGTATCTTCACTGACTCACAGCTCTTTCAATCTCCCTAGGGCATTTGTACCCTCATTTATTAAAAAAAAAAAAATTGGCTGCTATTCCCATGAGAGAAGTGAGAGACGATTTGAGTAGTAGCTTGTGTGTCACATCTAAACACACTCCTAACTAAAGAGATTGCAGCTGGAGGCACTGCCAGCTCAGGCATTTTCTCTTGCTATGGGACGTTATTAGGCCCTTAGAATTAGTGCAAATTGAATATGGTCTATATTGCATTTTCCAAGACTATCATACCTATGTAATTTCCTGACTTTGGTGACCGGACCAATGAGAAAATCTAAGAGCATCCTTGTTTTTAAAAATATAAACATTAAATAATAAGGGCTAAGAAGACATATCTGCAACTTACTTTCAAATGGTTCAGAAGACAACTAGTATTTATATAGAGAAAAATGAGAAAGCAAATATGGTAAAAATTGGGGAATCTGAGTAAAAAATATAGGAATCACTATATGAGCTAAAAAAGCCTGAAATTATGTAAGCTTCGCTGCTGGGTTCACCTCTCCCCTATGAAAGGTCAGTTTTCTCACACTGCCTTTTGCTCTCTTCTCTTTCTTATCTATAGTTCATCCTAGGTTATCTCCATTTCCATGGTATTAATGACCATCTACATGATATTCTCAAATTTCCCTTTTGAACCCAAGCTTCTTTTTCTAATGCCAGATTGTATATCCAGTTCCCCACCTTTCATATCTCCTGAGTACCTTGAAGTTGCCACGCCCCCAGCACACTTCATACACACGCGCACACCGCTGCTGCCCCATGGCACTTGCTCAGCTGAGTGCACAAGGCCAGCACTCGCACAAACCAGAAAACAAAACAGAACAGAGTAAAAATGGCAGGAGTCATTTTGGTTTTTACCTTCTTCAACCTCTATATCCAATTTTGTTTCTTGTAAAACGTCACTTTCAAACTATGAACCGTCTTCTTTTGATGAAAACTTGTGTCTTCCTTTTGGGCCACGTTCATTAAAATGTTCTGGGAGCTCTATAATCCGGATGAGAATTTACAAGCAATAATGTTTATACTGTATGGGCCTCATTCTATATCTATATCCCAATCGTGACTCTGTTCTACATTTTTCAAACATGCTGCTGCTCACTTATATATTTATTAGCTATTAAACTATATGCTTTTATACGCATTGCCATTGATCTTGGTGTAAGGAAAGACATACTTTTTCTGTTTGATGAAAAGATGGAACATTACAGAATAATTCAGCAATTTTTTCTGAAGCATTAGCTTTGCAAATGCTTGTTCCATGTGACCTGTTGTACTTCAGAGATCTCAAACCGTATGGTCACTGTGAATGCAGAGGACTTCATTTGTATCTGAATCTGAAGGGTGACATAGTTGGGTCTGCTTGTGGTGGAGGAATTTGGTTCTAAGCTTAGTCATCTGAGAACCTATGGCAAAGCACAGGTGTATAACTGAGTAATGATAAAATGTTATAGAATAAGATACAACAATGTATATGTACTTGCAATAGAAAAAAACTTAACCAGACGCTTCAAGGTAAGCACAGCTCCACCCCTGCAAATGCTGCCAAGGATGCTTAGGAAACATGGCATCACTTGACAAAAAGATGAGATACTCAGTGATGGGCCCTCAGTGCTGTAACAGCTCATGGTTCTCTTCAACCTGTTTATATGTTTGGGGTCAAGAAAGTCATATTTCCCAGAGCTCCGTGGAATTGGAATTATTTCATGAATTAATGTATCATGTATGAAAATGAAATACATTTTCATTAAAGAATCAAAAAAGGGCAAAATAAAAATATTTTCTATTTAATAAAAGAAAATCAAAGAACTTACCCATGAGCAGACCCTCATCATAAGAAGCACTAAAAGACTTATTGGTAATAGCCTGAATGGAAGAGAATGTAAAGCAAGAACAAATATAATACTGTAAAGCAAGAATAGTAATAATTATGATTTACAGTAATAATAATTATGATTTAATTATGTTAGGATTCTTGAAATAACAATAATGATATATAAATTGGAGGCAAATGTAATGAGGTTCTAAAGGTCATATCTTGTAAAATTTTAAAATATCTTTAATTTTAATACATTAGGAATTAACAAGCCCTTTAATTTTTGAGGTAATCATTAAAAGAATGAAAATGTAGGATATAACTAACAAATTAACAAAGGTTAGGAGAAAATTGAATAAGATAAAATATGTAAACATAGAGAAGGGAACCCTGGGCCCTTGCCCCTTCCTCCCTCCTTCCCAGGGCAAATAGAACACAAAATGAAACCATAAAATCCCAAAAATTTAGCATGCAAAGTAAATATAAATGGGTTAAATGACTAAGAACCACAGTTGTTAACATTCTAATTATGCTAATTTTTTCACAAGATAGGCACCTAAAGTTTAAGGTTAGAGATTGAAATCAAAAGATTGCAAGAAAAAAATTATCAAGTGTTTCAGTTGTGTTAGTCAGAAAAATAGAAGCCTCTTTAGGTGTTTTGAATAAGGAGATCTATTAATAAAGGGAATTAGAGCCTTGCACAATCTTTGACATAGCTAGGTGATAAAGATCAGGGAGCAAAGATCAGCAAGCTGCTTTTGTAGGAAATCTGCTCTCAAAACAATAGTGGAAATTCGTAGGGAGATTAATGACTGCTTTTTATAAAGCCTCCAAACCTTGAGATTGGCCTTCCTTAGCAGCATCTTACTCAGACTCGAATAAGGAATGGAACATTAGGAATCACTCCCAATAACTTCATTCTTTTTTTTTTTCCTTTTTTTTTGAGACAGGGTCTTGCTTTGTAGTTCAGGCTGGCTCTGAGCTCACTATGTAGCCCAAGCAAGCCTCGAACTCAGCAATCCTCCTGTCTCTGCCTCCCGAGTGCTAGGATTACAGGCGTGAGCCACCACGCCCCGCACTGTGGTGTGGTATTGATTGCCGGTAGGCGTGAGTCTCCACGCCCAGCATTGTATGTGGTCACCGGGGATTGAACTCAGGACCTTGTGCTTGCGAGGCAGGCGCCAGAACCACTGAGCTAACCCTCCGGCCAATAACCCCATTCTTTTCTAGTACACACAGCACATTTACAGATATACTGGCCATCTCCTGTGCTGTAATCTAATCTCAACCGATTTCTAAAAGTCAAAATTATAAACAGCATGTTTGAGAGCTTTACAGAAACTAAGCTAGAAGTCAACATCAAAATTTCTGTATTTTAGAAAACAAGAAATAATATTGTTGAGGTCTAGGTCTTAAATAGCCCTCAAAGGTGGATATGTTAAAGGCTTGGCTGCCAGCCTACGGCACTAAGGGGGAGTGATAAAATCTTTAGAGAAAGGAAGTGAGTTCACTGTGTCACTCAAGGGAACCCTGGGCCCTCGCCCCTCCTCCCTCCCTCTCTCTTTGCTTCCTGGCTGCCATGAGGTGGACAGCTTTGCTCTACCACAAGCTCTCCATCATGTTCTGCTCACTACAAGCCCCCCGAAAATGGAGCCAAGTGATCAGGGACTGAAATCTTCAAGTTTGATTTGGCTCCAAAATCATCCAAAGTAAATGAACCCAAATAAATCTTTCCTCCTTACAAGTTGATTATTTTGTCTTAGTGATAGTTTACTAAGACCCATACTTCTAAATGACCATCAGGCAAAAAAGAATGTAAAATATGTAGAGTAAACATGTAAAATTGCATTTCAAAATAGGTAGAATCAGGTAAAGCAGTATCTTGGGAAAATTTATAGCCTTGAAATGCAAGTGTTAGAAAGGAAGAAATACTGAAAATTAAATTACTAGACATGTGAAAAAGCTGAAAATAGTGATCCATGATCAAGATCAAAATTAGACTAGAGGGCCAGAGATTTAGCTCAGTGGTTCCAGCGCCTGCCTCCCAAACTCAAGGTCCTGAGTTCGATCCCAATAACCACATAAATGCTGGGGGTGGTGACTCACACCCACCAGCAATCAATACCACATACCACAGTGCCGGGTGTGGTGGCTCATGCCTGTAATCCCAGCACTCGGGAGGCAGAGGCAGGAGGATTGCTGAGTTCGAGGCTTGCCTTGGCTACATAGTGAGCTCAGGGCCAGCCTGAACTACAAAGCGAGACCCTGTCACAAAAAAAAGAAAAAAAAATTAGGCTAGAAACAATAAACTTGAATAATTTAAACAACAATTTTATAAACATCATGCAAAAGGATTAATGAACAATGATTCTGAATTGCAGAGATCAGTGACTAGATAAGAAAGGAAAGGAAGGGCCAGAGAGTTAGCTCAGTGGTTCTTGAGCCTGCCTAGCAAGCACAAGGGCCCTGTTTCAATCCCCAGTAGCTACATACAATATCGGGTATAGTGGCTCAGGCCCGTAATCCCAGCACTCGGGAGGCAGAGGCAGGAGGATTGCTGAGTTTGAGATTTCCCTAGGCTATATAGTGAGCTCAGGGCCAGACTGAACTATAAAGCAAGACTCTGTCTCAAAAAACAGTCGGGGGGTGGGGGAACAGGAGCCAATGAATCTGATAAAAGAGACAGCTAGAATTTGGTAACATGAACTTTTAAAGAGTGTCTTTAGAATGGGAAAATTCTAATGCTTTCTCTTAAATTATCTGCTGTAGAATTGCTGATCCTTTCCCAATCTTCAAGAGTCTGCTCATCAAAAAGGGACTGTGTCCCTAAAGGTAAGAAGGAAAACTGGCTACATCATGCAGATTGGAAAGAGAATTAGATTAAAGCTGAAAACTAGATGGAGAAATGGATGGAAGATAAGTAAGACCCTGAGACATCATAGCCATTTTGGAGAAGGGTAAGAATACCCAAAGGTGTATAATGAAGGTCCCAACTGATTTTACATGAAGTAGCAGAGTGATTCACCTGACCTATTATTATTGTATGTATCTGAGTGAATTATTACACTGAGGAACATAAAACTATCTGAAAATTTCTTGATCAGCATATCTTGGGTGCAGATCTACCCATGAAGCAAAGTGCTAGTTGCTAAGTTTGGAGAGAAGCTAATAGAGAAAAATGACACATTAAGTGTTAAAGTCATTAAAATGGGACAGATTGATACAGGCAAACCCAACATTGTGTCCATTTTGCAATAATGAATGAAGCTATATGGAAATCAAGGTCACAAAGGCCTGAGCTTTATTCTAGGCACACAGAGGTTGTTTCAGAGTGCCTGTCCCCTAAGCGGAATAGATGGCTCACATCTGCTTTATATTATTATCTGAGATAAGAAAGAAACCAACCTAGAATGCTGTCTCAGCCAATTCTTACTAGCACTCACTGATTTATGTCTGCATTTTGCTTTTTTTTTTACTTTTGATGTCCTTTTTTCTCCTCTATTCCACTTTTATTGACTCGCTTTAAGTGGATGTTTTCTGGTGTACTAAGTTGATCTTCTTGTTATTTTTAAACTATTTTAAAGAATTATTTTCTTAGTGATTGTTCTGTAAATTAGAATGGATATTTTATCTCACTCTCCCTCAGATTAATGCTAATATAATTTCAGAATAGAGAAACTTTGCTCCAATACAGCTCTATTTCTTGTCTCCTGACTTGGCACAGATATATGAAATATTCATCACTGGGAGACAGCTGGGAAATATGACAAATTATTTACAGATTAGTTACAAACACTGTATTAGTAATCTGATTGCATGTTACTCAGGCCATACAAAGTCATGATAAACAAGTTTTACTGAGTTTCATACCTAAAGCTCTGTACTCCCTCATGTATGCAGTTAGAATCACAGCTATGTGTGCAGTCCCAGAGAAAGAGTATGCAAACTTCAACTGAAAGGTCCTAAGGTATTCAGTAGCCCCTGACACTGAGCCAATGGGTCACTAGGGAAAGGGATGATCTTCTTTGGCTGAGATGAGGACAAGTAACTCTTGAATACTTTTTTGCTCTTGAACATTGAGCTGTTGGTCTTTGACTAGTGTGAGGACTCTCGTGGCATATTCCTGTGCCTGAAATAGAATTGCAATGACAAAAGAACATTAGTACAAGAAAGTATAACATTAGGCAATCCTAACTGTTGTTATTCCAGAAACATGGGTGAAAACTCATTACCTTCTCATACCAGTCACTGAGCTCTTGCTGGTAAACCTGTGAACACACAGTAAGCCCTTGTGACTGGGTGGGGAAATCTGACTTGACAAACTAAGTATAAATAAGTACACTTTCTTAGCAAAGTGAAATCATCAGATTTTTTTTTTTTTGAGACAGGGTCTTGCTTTGTAGTTCAGGCTAGCTCTGAGCTCACTATGTAGCCCAGGCAAGCCTCGAACTCAGCAATCCTCCTGTCTCTGCCTCCCGAGTGCTGGGATTACAGGTGTGAGCCACCACTCCTGGCGAAATCATCAGATTTTAATTAGAGTTCTATGGACCAACACTGAGAGGCATAGAGGTGATGGGTGCCTATCATGGTTTAGATCTAAATGTTCCCCTGAAATCTCCTGTTCAGAAATGGAGCTTTTGAAAACTTATTAGATCATAGTGGTGCTATCCTCATCAGTGGATTCATGTCCTGATGAGTTCATAGCGAGTATGTTGTGAGGAGGCCATGCCTGACTAGAAGAGGTGGGTCACTTCTGGAGGTGTGACCTAGACAGGTATATGTAGCTGTCCTCAGCTCCTCCCTTCTCCTTCTCCTTCTCCTTCCTGGTAGCTGTGAGGTAATCAGGTTTTCTTTCCTACGCCCTTCCTCCTTAGAGGAGCCAAGGTTGGAGCCCCCTAACAATGAACAGGAAGTTTTGAAACCATGAGCCAACTTAAATCTCTCATCCTTTAAATTGCAAGTGTCAGATATTTTATCACAGTGACAAGGAAGTGATTAATGCAGTACCACAAATAAATTACCATCCTGGGGGATAAATTACACCCCAGTTTTTTACTTCAATAGAGGTGCTATAAGACATCTTGGGAACTTCTATTCGTCCTTCCCTTTCTGCCCTTTTGTTATGGCTTATATCTACATGTTCCCTCAAAACCTCATGGGCTCATAGATGAGGCTTTTCAGAAGTGGCTAGATCTAGAGTGTGGATTAAGGATGTGATGCTAGTATTGATTCATGGCACAATGCTAGGATTAAGGGTGCTCCACCCTGGTAACCTGGATAGAATATAAGGATCAGGAAGAGTGCTGCTGTGGTCACTTGCTTCTTGCTGCTTCTGTTGCCTTCTGCCTGCCATTAACTATTTCTCATCTGTGATGCCCCTATACTATGTCACATACCTTGGAGCCAGCCAACTATGAAGTAAAACCTCTACAAAATGTCAGCTAAACAAACCTCTCTGCCTTTAACTTTGAGTGTCAAGTATTTTTGTTCAGTAATGAGAAAAGTAACTAAGATACCTCTTTATTTATTCATTTGAGAATGTAACTTACTAAGTTACCCAGGCTGACCTCAAACTTGCAGTCCTCCTGCTTCAGCCTCTCAAGTAGCTGGAATTGTACCCTCCTTTCTTCTTTCTAATAAATATTTATCAACTGGTTATTATGTTCCAGGTGCTGTGACTATAGGCAGAAATTCCTTTCTTAGAATTTATAATATAGTAAGGAAGAAAGACAAGTAAAATATAGTAGTATCTTAAATAACAAAATATGATAATAAGTAAATAAAACCATAAAAGAGAGATTGGAAGCACTGGAGGCAGAAGTTTTGTAGTTTTAGATAGGAAAGCTAGAGAGAGCTGCACTGAAAAGGAGAGAGGCAAGTGAAGACCTACAGAAAGCAAGGTACCAATCTTGATACTTTGAAAATGCCTTGAGGTAGTGACTCTACCAAAACTAGGTCCTACACTGCAGAAAAGAGCTTAGTCTCGTAAACTGAAAATGTGGTGAAAGTAGTCCCCTTTTCCCTGACCATTCCTACCCCTATTCCAGTCAGGGTCAGTGCACCTCTTTGTGTTCCCACAGTGCCCTGAGCTTCTCTGCCACACTCTCCTATAACCCCTGACTTTGAAGTCCTCTAGGCCATGGTGTACAGTAGGTGGTTAGTAAATGTCAGCTGAAAAAGGGAAGGAGGAAGGGAATCCTAAAAATTCCCCATGTTACCCACACAAAAATCTTCCCTTCCAAATAGCCCTCTCCACACTCTCTTCCCAGTAGGTTTTATTTTTCTTTATCACACTTCTCATATCTGAAACTGCATTATGCATTAATATGTTTATTGTGGCTTTCCCTCCTCCTAAAATCCTAAGTTTCCCAGAGAGAGAGATCTCTGGTTGTTCACCACTGTACCCTCAGACCCTGAACAGTGCTTTATAAATAGAAGACACTCAATAAATATGTGAATAAAGGAGTGAGTCAGTCAATCAATAAATTAATAAACCTGAGATATACCACTACTAAAAGACATTGAGCAAATAACTGGCTTTCTCTGTGTTTTCAGTTTCTTACCTGTAAAGTGGGAATGATAAAAATACCAATTTCATAAAGTTGTTATAACTACCATATTAAATATGATAATTATGTAAAAGGGCTTAAGTCATGTCTGATATATAATGATCATAATCCTAACCTTCTTACCTTTTTAACTGGTTCTAAACAATTCATTCCTACCCGAACCCCTGCAGTAATATGGACCTGGGTAATTGAGTGTAGTTAGAGTGGCTACTTCACTCTCCAAGGACTCCCCAGAGCCCACTGCCCTGTAGGTTTTCTGGCACTGCCCCAAATTCAGTTCACCTATTTGAGCCTGGGGAATTTCCCTGGAGGGAAAAAGGCAATCCAGGTTCTATCATGTCAGCTGAATTTGACAGATAAGAAATGTCGTGAGTATCTGAACTTTTATAGAGGGAAGGCTTGCTTTCAAGGAAAAAGCTAGGAGGACTGGACAAAACACAGCTGAATCCATAAACAGGATAAATTTCTAACTCCATTTGAGACATGCTGCTTTTCTAGGGAAACTTGCCTTTGAAGAATTCATCATCTGGTAGTAAAGCATGATCAGAGTTTTCAGAACAAAGATAATCTTTTGAGGAGATTTGTCAGGAGTTGATTCTCTGAAGTTCAGGATGGAAGTCAAGATCTGAACAGCTTCTGCTTCCTGGGCTTCATCTGCATTAGAAGGGGGTGGGAGGTGAGAAACATGGGTGGGCAGCTGAACATGCCTTCACCATCAGTGCCGAGCTGTAGGGTGCTGGGCCCTCTGAAGCTTCCTTGCAGGAGCTCTGGTAGAGACAGCACAAATCCCAGCATGCTTCTCACTGTGAGGAGGGCTTCCTCCACGCACAGAGCAGGAAGCAGACTAGTGTGCCAGGCAGCCTTCTCTACCTTTGCCTAGCATGTTATTATTAGAATCTCTTCTACAAATCTCAAAGTGCTAAGCTTGCTCTCAGATCCTGAGTTCTAAATCTCTGGGATTCCTAAATTCAGGGAATTTCTCACAGCTTAATTCCTTGGGTCCAATTCCTGAGTGTTACTTCTATTCTGTAGCTGAGAGGGGGGACCCCAGAGTGTTTCTGGCAGCTGTACCAGTTAATTCCTGCCAAGTCCAAAGATACTGAAGCAATAATACTTCTGCTCCCCAACATGAGACTATTTACTGTCTTCTCCAGTGGTGTTTGGTTGTACATTAGTCACTATTTATTGAGCAGTTATTATGGACCAGATACTTAAAAGCACATCTTTAATAAGCTGAATGAAAAGAACAAAAAAGGCAGACACCATGATGTTAAGGTTGGAGATTTCTTTGAGTTCCAGGCTTTCTGTGGTAATGTGAACCGCTTTTATAATGAGAAAAAAATTCAATAGATTTATTAACTTTTTAAACTTTAGCTCAAAATTTTTCCTCCAAAGTGTCACTTCTTCAACACCTCCCCACTGTATTCACTTCATTCTGGGACTCTTCTTGTAATTTTTATTTGTGTTCATGAAAATGTTCTTTTGTTATTTTGCATATGATCTGTGCCACCAGCTGCACTGAGTGGGATGTTTCTTTTGAATGGACTGTTTTTCTTGTCTCAGAGGCCATGGTGTCATTTATATCTAGGAACACTCAGCCCTCAGCCTTCTGCTGATTCTGGCGGTAGAGATAAAACAAATTTTTTTCTGCTACCTAGAACCTCATTATTCTGCAAAAGAAGAGGATAACACATCAGAACAAACCAGCAAAGTGCCTTCTTTGAAGAGTTTTTGTGTCCTGGGGAAATAATACACAAGAAATGGATGTTCTGGAGAAGTGAAAAGGACACTGGTTGGGTCTTTTTTTTTCTCCAGATCTGGCCCCTATTAGTCCCCTGAGGGCTACATGTCATGATAGGTATCTGAATTATTCTCAGTACTGTAAAAGCTCTGACCCTCATCTCTCAGTTTTCCTCAGTAGTAAAATGAGAAGATGGCACTAATGTGCCCCATGATGGGAAGAGCTATTCTCCCCATTAGGGGCAAGGCCTATGTAGTAGGTAGGATAAAGTCACTGTTCTTCTTAGGGGGAACTGTCACTTACCCAATCCGGTGTCATTCACAAATTGTTTCCCTAGTAAGTCTATTTGTTGGATGTGAGCCTGGGAGAGGACTTGATAGTGATCATTCAGATATTTATACCAGATCTCTGACACCTGTTGGGAAAGGATATAGCAATCAGAAAAAGAAGCCAGAACTGAGCCATTGGAGCTTGGTAGGAGCACAGCTCATAGGCCCAGCTTTCCTCAATCTGGAGTCCCCTCTCTTATTGTTTCTGGCAGCAGAGGGAGCCTTGGGACCCGAAATAGACTTTGCCAAAGTGAACATGGCAAGGGATAGGCTGCAGATGGCACACAGCAGGTTATTAGAGTAGAGTCTAATGATACTTGTGGGGCACATACTACACTAAACCCTTAAGTCTTTACAACATCCAATTTTTTGCTCTTTTCATTGTACATGTAAATAAACTGAAGGTTGGAGCTTGACACTTGACTTTTGGGAAGAGCTGTCAAGAGGTATAGCCTGGATTTAAACCAAGATTTGACTCATTGCTTTTCAGCATCTAACAAATGGGCCTAAAATATGAATCAATAGTCATAGGATCAGAGCCTGTGTTAGCACACAGAAATGGTCTCTGACTAAATGAGGTGGTGTTGAATGAAGACAGTATATATTAGCATATGGAAGCAGTTCTAATTTGCTGCGTATAAAGACAGAATTTTCTAACTATCATTCTCATGTTCTAGGTCGATCCCTTGATAGAGCAGGCTTTGCACCCATAAATTCCTCTTGTAAAGCTTTATTCTTCTGTCACATGCCTCAGTAGGTCCCCCATTAGCTTGCCCCAATCAGTGTGAAAAACCAAAGAAGTATCCTGCAGGTGCAAAGAATTAAGCTATTTTGGTAGTAGAAAAGTAGAGTATATATATCATATATCAGGGAATGTAACCTTGGGCAAGTCACTTCATTCCTCTGAGCTTTTGTCCTCTGTCTTTGTCTCTGTCTCTGTCTCTCGCTCTGCTTTTGCTTCTTCTAGTTTTGTTTTTGTTTTTGTTTTCAGTACTTAGTTTGAACCTAGTCCTTTTTTTATTTTTTGAGGTACAGTCTTACTAAGTTGCTAAGTGGCCCAGGATGAGCTCACACTTGCAATGTTCATGCCTCAGCCTGACACAATGCTGGGATTATAGGCATGCACTGCCATGTCTGGCTGACATGTTTCTTAAAATGGTCTGACACCAGTTATCAATACCAGGTCTAAATGTTAAGGCTCAGTTCCCACATTCCTCAGCTCACCTTAGTGTATAATGTATCTGCCAGGTCCAATTTTTTAAGAATACAGAAGATATTAGCCAGGTGGAAGTAGCCTCCAGAGGTCCTGATGTCCTCTGTTCCAAATGCACAACTGGCAAAATAAATCTATTGCAAGAAGAAGGAAAGTGTTTGAGTTCTCTTTGCAAATCATATGTATCCAGAATATGTTGCAGAATAAAACTTCAAACAGCCCAATATAAAAATGGGCTAAGGATCTGAATAGACATTTTTCCATAAAAATATGTACATGAATAATAAACATGAAAAGCTACTTAACACTGTCATTAGAGAAATGCAAAATCAAACCATAATGAGATACCACTTCATACCCAAGAAAATGATTATAATACAAAAAAAGACACAAAATAAAAAGTGTTGGTGAGGGCCAGAGATTTAGCCAATCCCAGTAACCACATACCACAATACTGGGCATGGTGACTCACGCACACCAGCAATCAGTACCACATATCACAATGCCAGGCATGGTGGCTTACGCCTGTAATCCCAGCAGTCAGGAGGCAGAGGCAGGAGGACTGCTGAGTTTGAGACTTGCCTGGGTTACATAGTGAGCTCAGAGCCAGCCTGAACTACAAAGTGAGACCTTGTCTCAAAAAAAAAAAAGTGTTGGTGAGAATGAGGAGAAAATGAAACCTTCATACTTTGCCAGTAGGAATGTAGAATGGTATGGCCTCTGTAGAAATAGTTTGGCAGCTCCTCAAAACATGAAACACAAGAGTTATTATATGACCCAACAACTCTTCTAGTAACTATCTAAAAGAAAGAAGAATGTGTGTCTACAATGAGACACGTACACAAATTTTTTTTTTTTTTGAGACAGGGTCTCACTTTGTAGTTCAGGCTGGCCCTGAGGTCACTATGTAGCCCAGGCAAGCTGCCTTGAACTCAGCAATCCTCCTGTCTCTGCCTCCCAAGTTCTGGGATTACAGGTGTGAGCCACCACACCCAGCACTACAAATTTTTTTTTGTATTGGGGATCAAACTCAGTACCTTGCACTTATGAGGCAGACATGGTGGCCACTGAACTAAATCCCCAGCCTTTTCTACACAAATTTTTATACAGAATTATTCAAAGACCTCAAAAGTAGAAACAATTAAAATGCCTTCACCTGATGAATGAATAACCAATTGGGGTCTATCCAGAAAATGGACTACTATTTAGCAATAAAAGGAATGAACTATTAATACATACAATTAATTACGCAAGATAGAAGCACTAAGATGTTAATTCTCCATATGAGTCTGCTTATATAAAATATCTAGAAAAGATAAATCTATAGAACAGAAAGTGTTCGCCTGGTGCTATGGTGGGAATGTGAAATGATTGCAAATGGACATGAGGAATCTCTTTGGGGTGATAGAAAAATTCCAAAATTTGATTGTGCTTATGACTGCACAGCTCTGTAAATGTGCTAAAAATTATTGAATTGTGCACTTAAAATGAATTTTATGGGCTATATCAATAAAGTTTTGTGATAAAAGTAAAAAGGTAAACTGAAGAATGAGAGCTTGATCTAATATTTAACTGTGTGGTCTAAGTCAAGATAGAATGTGTCTCTGCTTAACTTGTTGGAGAATGTAGTAGGAAAAATAAAGAAGAAACACAAACGAGGAAGTGTATTACTCAGGAGCCAGGAAGAAATAGATGGTACTCTCGGAAGTATAACCTAGAGCTAGTTTAATGGGAGAATCATTTGAGACACGGAAGCAAAGTGTAGTGAAGCACAAGGGACAATTAATGGCAAGAAATTATACTACCTCTAACCTTAAGAAGCAAGGGGAGAAAGCAGGGCGACAGGCCCCAAAGAGAGCTCAGAAGGCCACTTGACAGGAGATATGGCCACGGAGGAAGTTTGAGTGTCCCTGCTGGATCTGGGCTGGGGCAGAAAAAGAAATCTTCCAACCTTCTCTCCCCAACCCTCTTCTTCCCTCCTCCACCTTCCTTTTTCCAAACTCCAGCCAGAGGCAGACAGCAACCGAGTCTATGAAGTTGTCTGCTTGGCTAGAGAGGAAGAAAGAGAATGATTTTGGGGTTTGGAGATAGAGAAATACCATGAGAATGAATTTATGGGCAATCATGAATTCAGTGGCAAGCAAAGGGAATGTTACCCATGGAGAGGCTAAAGAAGCCTCTAACATATGTGGAGACTCAATCTAACCCAACCTAACCAGCTTTCTTTCTGGTAATATTTTCCATTGCTGAAATCCTAAGATTAACCTCATAATTTTGAAAGAACAGCTCAGTTATTCTTCCCCAACATCTTATCTAACATTTGTAGAGATATTTAGAATTTATATGTGCTTTCTTATAGATCTAGTTCATTTAAATTTAATAACCACACTCTGAAGTAAATATTGTTATTTTTAGAAGTAGCAAAAGTGCTGCACATATACTGTTCTATTATTGTCTGCAAGGACCCAACGTGTTAGGGAGTTTTTCTATCTCTGAAAGAGGTTAAATAATTTGCCCCAAACTGTGTAGGTGGTGGAACAACACAGCTAGGACTAGAAGGAAAGCCCTTCTCTCTCTCTCTTTTTTTTTTTGAGACAGGGTCTCGCTTTGTAGTTCAGGCTGGCCCTGAAGTCACTATGTAGCCCAGGCAAGCCTGGAACTCAGCAATCCTCCTGTCTCTGCCTCCCGAGTGCTGGGATTACAGGCTTGAGCCACCACGCCTGGCACTGTGGTATATGGTTTTGATTGCTGGTGGGCATGAGTCTCCA
>PVIC010026540.1:0-24459 GCA_004025085.1 Thryonomys swinderianus
AAGTCTGGGATCGCTCACTATTCGCAGTGATTTTTTTTCCTCTAAGGAGTATATATCTTTTTTTTTTCTATAGGAAACTAGAATCTAGGACTGAAAAACTAAAATGAAAATATCTTGAACTTTTAAAAAATGAATAGATAATCACCAACAATGGCACAGTTCAAAACAATCACACCTGAAATTCTGATGAATATCCTATCATTTGAAAGGTGTGAGTGTGTGTGTCTGTGTGTGCACCTACATTCACTCTTTGCAAACATAGAATAAAAGAACGTATAGTATTTTCTATTTTAGGGATTACTTTGATGGAGATCTGCAACTCTATAATGTCTATAAGTTTTCCTTTTGAGGGACATAACTTGAATAGCTTTACATTTCTTTTTCTTTTATGCCTTTCAGAAAAATGTTTGTTTAGAACATTTTAACCCTTTTTTTTTTTTTTTTGAGACAGGGTCTCGCTTTGTAGTTCAGGCTAGCTCTGAGTTCACTATGTAGCCCAGGCAAGCTTTGAACTCAGCAATCCTCCTGTCTCTGCCTCCCAAGTGCTGAGATTACAGGCGTGAGCCACCATGCCCGGCTTTAACCCTTTTCTCCCATCCAAGTACTAACCAGGCCCGACCCTGCTTAGCTTCTGAGATCAGACGAGATTGGGCGTGTTCAGGGTGGTATGGCCGTAGACAACCCTTTTCTAAATGAGTTAAAGATGAGAAGTTTCTGTTTGTGTGGTTAAGTTTCTGTTCATGCTGTTTCTATTACATTTTCCAACAGGTTCGTAATGGTGCTGTTGATTTGTAGGGAGACTAGATGTTTTTAGTATTAATCATAACTGTCCTATGGAACTTTGATATTACCCTAGCTCTAAAGGCTTTTTAGTTGATTCTCAGAAACCTTCCCAAGAAGCAATTATGTTTTCTGAAAATCATGGTAAATTTGCTCCTGGTAGTCACTGGTCTAATTTAATTTTCTATTTGTTGGCATTAGTCTGTCCTCTTGGGATAATGTTTATGGAGAGATGAAGCCAAGTACAGTCCATGCACAATGCTAATTAGTCTCCTGCATTTCAGTTCTGAGCATGTGACCCAAGTATCTCTTTATTGTGTTAAGAAAGAAATCTTTCAGTCCTTGTCAAAAGTTCTTTTTCAGTCAAGGATGAATGCTGAATTCCATCAAATATCTTTGGCTTCTAATGAAATCATTATAGGTTTCCTCTTCCTTTAGACTACTAATGTGAAAATTACACTCATATTTTGTGATGACAGTATATCTTTGTACACATCTCAGAGAGACTGGAGTGGTGAGAAGGTGAAGGGAGGAGCAGGAAGTGGAGTTAAAATAATGTTTCCTGGACAGAATGAGGGTCATCTCTAGGGAACATGGCTTTGGAATATGATGCAGTTGTCAGAGAACATTATTAGGAGTCTTTACCAGGACAGCCTTCGTTTTTAGTGTAGGCACAAGGTAAAATTTTAGAAAGGCCATTCTAATTCATTTTCTGGTAGAAAATGGGGAAAAAAAACCAAATATTGAGTTAACCATGTGATTAATACTTAGTTGGTGGTTAGAGGCAGTGAGATAGAAGTCCAAAGGAAATCTTGGACCTTGTATTTATGAGGGATGCTCTATGATATCCCATATTCAGTGAAGGTACTCCAATCTCTGAGGATCAGGAAGGCCTTAACTAATGTTTGCATTGCAGAGATTTTTCTAAGATTAAACCATCCTTGCATTTCAGCCATCGATTTTGCTTGGTCATGCTGTATTATTCTATGAAGACCTTGTCAGATTACTAATATTTTATGAACAGTTTTTATACCCATAGTCCAAAGTTTAAAGTTTATGTTTTGCCATAAAGACCATAATATTCTTATGAATCGAGGCAAGAGATGGTAATTCTGTGTTTTAATGCTTCAAATAAAATGGGACTTATTTGTATCTCACAGGTTTTGATGGAAATTTTCCTTTAAAATTAGGATTTTGTATAGAGGTAATTTAATTACTTTAATTTCTTTAATTTTTGTTCTATATGTTTTATCTCTTTTGAATTAATATTCTCAAATTTATTGACATCAGTTTACTGAAGTTCCTTTGCAGTATTTTTCATTATATTTCATGTCTACGATCAAATGTTTCTCACTTCTAATTCTTTCTTCCTTTCCTTTCTTCCTATTTTCCTTCCAGCCTTTTTCTTTTCCCTTCCCCCATCTCTCTTTCTACTTTCTTTCCTCCCTACCTTTCCTTCTCCCCTTCCCTTCTCTTCTTTTCCCTTCCTTCTCTCCCTTCCCTTTCCCCTTTCTTCTTTCTCTTCCTTTCATTCCTTCCTTTTCTTCCCCCTCTTTCTCCCATATCCCCCGCTTGGGGATGAATACACAAGATCAGGTTCTCAGATTTTCGTTTTAGAACTACGATATGGACATAGGAGGGAGGAGGAGAAATGAAAGTTGCAATTTTGCAAATATAGTAGGTGCTCTTTTAATTGACACCCCCCAGATAACTACATACATGGAAGCTTTTCATTCACCCTGAAAAATGGATATCTGACCTGCTGGGTCTGGAAGGACCACAATCAGAATGTGACCCTCTAGTAGGCTCTGAACTTCTCTCATTGGCCTGGTGGGGGTCTATTTAAGAAAGTAGAACCCAAAGAACATGGAAGTTTAAAAGTTGCTTCTGTTAAACCTTTAGGAAAATCTCCATATTTTAAAATTTGCTTAAATGTTGTTGTTGAATTAGGTATGGAAGAGACAACTGTTAAAATTGGGAAAAGAGCTGCCAATCATGAAGACCGGCTCTCAAAGTACTTCTCAAGGGGTATTTAAGTTATCTTGCTACTCCAAAGAAGCTGAAAACAACAATTAGAGAAGAGGTGCTATGAGAATATTTGATGTGGGCAAATGGTGGAGTGTTCTAATCAGCAGACCTCACAGAGGCAGATCCTCTGCCATAAAGACTGGAATAAACATGCATTTATATTTTAGGTTGAGAGGTAGGGGTTAAGGTGAGTGATTTCTGGCTTTATTTAATTTTTTTGTTCATTACTGCTGACTGTGGGAGGAAGAGAGTAGCCACTAGATGTTAATTATGCCCTTCAATTGTTAATTTCTTATATTTAATCTCTTGTGAGTTTTTTCTAGCTTTTGGAATGGAATGATTATTACAGTCTCTCTCTTCAACTCTATCTCTCTTTCTCTGTACAGTATCTTTTTAAGAAATTGCTCTTCTTTCTCCTACCACCAATGGTTCTTTTAAACCTCACTCAAATAATGGACCCAGGAGTGGCCACAATAAGATAGCCCATTGAGAATTTTTTCTCTTGAGGAGTTGCAATATGGAGTGGTGCACTCAGAGTGGATGGCGGTTTTAAGTGAGTCCTCTAATTTCAGTTTTAAGTGAGTCCTCTAATTTCAGTATCTTGAAGAAAAGTGCATGAGCTCCTGAGGCTGACCTCCGATTTCCCCTTCTTCCTTTCACTCTGTGGGAAAATAGGAATCTCTCAATGAGCCACTCATGGGAGACCAGAGGATCCTTTAATACATTTAAGGTCATTGTTTTTGTTTTTTGTATTAAATAAATCTAATAAAAAACTCCATTTATTTATTTTACATCTTGCTTTTTAAGTAACAAATGCACTAAACAATATGTATTTTCCCCAGTACGGTTTTCACTAGAATGTATTACAATTATTAACATGTTCAAAGTAGTTTATAGTTGCATATTTGTTTAGCCTTTGATTCCAGACTTATTTTGAAGAATTATTTTTTAAAGTTCTCCAACTCAAAAGGGTGTGAATTTTTTGTTTTCTTTAAAGAATACTTTTAAATTTAAAAATTTTTTGGCTCTATCACCAGCACTTAGAATATTGCTTGTCGGGAAATATATAGGTTCTCATTAAATACTGAATGAATGAATTTATGAATGGGATAGAAAATAAGACCCAAAGAATTTTTACTCTTGAACTTGTTGACATTATATTTGTAGCCAAGCTTGGTAAACCCTCGTGAATGTTTCAGGGATAATTTAAAGGATTTATTAGATAAGGTTAACAGCTCTGTTTATTTATTAAAATTTAAGGGTCTGCTTCATATCCTCTAAATCTTTCGGTTTATTCTCTTTCATCTTTTAGTTCACTAAGATAGTTGTTTTAAAACTCTTCATCATGATTTAAGCATTGCCAAAAGTAGAGATGATTATCTCTCTGGGCTAGACCTGACTTTGTACCCTTGAAAAACAATGAAATGGAAATTTGATGACCTTGAATGGGAGGGCCCAACCCATACAAAGGAAAGCTAAACAGCCTCCATATGCTACTCAAACTGATCTCATCCCTCTTCTAAGGAAAGAAAAAAAATTGTTTTCCTACTGTTTTGTGCAGTCTCTAGTTAGTCTCAGCCCCTTAAATATAAGAGGGATGCAAGAACTGACTTTGACTCGGGCTCAGGGTTGGTGGCAATGCCAGTAGGTAGCTAGCTCCAAGGATGACGCCATTTTCTTTTTCTGCAAGGGTGAAACTAAACTGCCTAAGGATGACACCATATTAGATTTGAATGCTAAGAGACCATCTTTATTTGTTTGTTTTGTTTTTCTCTAATAGAAATTGTAAACAGCAAGCAAGCATCATTTCCGGGGAGAGAAAGTGAGAGGGAGGGAGAGAGAGAGAGAGAGAGAGAGAGAGAGAGAGAGAGAGAGAGAGAGAGAGAGGGAAAGCACACTCAAAGGAATTTTGTAAACATTACATGGTCTCTCTGGGAAGAAATATAAAGCTTGGAAAACCTGACACAGTTTATTAATTCCATTTGTTTTCGAAGAAAATGATGTTTTCTCATGTGCCAAGTGCTAAAGAGCCCCAGCCCATAAAAAGAGACTTTACAAGGGTTGTTCTACCGTGTATCACAAGTGTGGTCTCTGTTTTTCTTATCAGTCTGTTTTCTGTTCATCTAAATCTGCACTGGTCTTTCCCCATATAAAAACATACGCCTGCTGTATTTTCTTTGTGAATATATTCTTATTCATTACAGTAAGTTTGTTTTATTTAATGCCTTTGCCTCCGATAAAACCTTGTCAGATGTTATTGCTACCCTTTTTGTATAGAATTTGTATTCACTTTGTAAATCTCCACCTCCCAATTTCATTCAAATCTTTCTGGTTCTTTACCATTGGTTGTATCTCTTGTTCAGGAAAAAATGTTCTTCTGTAATCTGAGGGCCCTTTGTATTATAATAGGAGAATTTAATCTGTTTATACTCTTCGATCTCATTTCTGACATCTTTAAGAAGTTTTTTCTTTTTCTGCAGTAAGATGTGTTTTTTCACTTAGTGTTGGTGTTGTAAATTTATGTTATTTTATTACTTAAACTTGTCAAAATTAAATCTCTGTTTTGTCATCCAGTATTACAGTTTATGAATTTTGGTTTACATGCTTTTTAGTATCTCTTTGTGTCAATATTGGCAAAAATATGAGTCATGTATTTTTATTCTGTTTACAGTGTCTTTGGTGTAACTTTAGCTATACTTATTAAAATATGCAATTCATAGTAATCGCTTTCTAAATCCCCCTTTGCAATTTTATTTTTTATTTGATTCTAGTGGTATTTAATATTATTTTTAGTTTCCAAGTAGGCTTTTAAAAAACCATGTGCTTTTCATTTATAATTTCTCTTTGAATTGTGTGAAAAATCTAGTTAATACACTGTCTTATTTGGAATTACTGAAATTTGCCTTATAGCCTAAGAAATTGATTTTTGTAATTATACTATTGAGGATTGTAATAAATGTAATTCATAATAGCTACCTTGCTAGAGAGTCAAGTTTGTTAATCACATTAATTTTGTATATCCTTGATAATATTCTTTGCTACTCTGTGATTTTTTTTTAAAGACAGGGTCTCACTTTGTAGTTCAGGCTGGCCCTGAGCTCACTATATACCCTAAGCAAGCCTGGAACTCAGCAATTCTCCTGCCTCTGCCCCCTGAGTGCTGGGATGGCAGATGTGAACCACCACTCCTGGCACTGTGATATGTGGTACTGATTGCTGGTGGGCATGAGTCATAATGCTCAGTATTGTTGTATGTGATTACTGGGGATCAAACTCATAACCTTGCACTTGCTAGGCAGGCACCAGAACCACTGAGCTAAATCTCCAGTCCTATCTGTGATATTGAGAACATTTTTTGTCAAGTTCTCCTATTTCTAATATTTCTCAATATTTTGACATGTGATTTGGTAAATAGATTTAGCCATCTTTCATGACTAATATGTCTTTATCATAGATATGGTTTAAAGATATTAAAAAACTCTGTCCTATTTCAGTAACTGTTTCTCTTTATTTTGCTTCTATTTGATCTTATTATTGCCACATCTGCATTTCTTTTTGCTAAAGCTTTGTTCATTACATTATTTTTAAATTTTAGACAGGTCTAGGGAAACTACAGACTGTGGTGCCTTGGCTCATGAACTGAATTCTTTTCACAATTCCAGTTACAGAATTTGTTCCATGATAATTGAACTCTCTATTTAACTAAACAAGAATTTTTGTTTCTAATATTTCTATTTAATACATTTCTGTACATTTAGTAGCAATTCATTCATCCTATTTTGTCATCTAATTTTGTCCTTTTCAGCATTCTTTTCTTATCTTTCCTTTCTTTTTTCTTCCTTTACCACATTGGCCAGATTTTTCTTTTTCTTTAGAAATTAAATTTTTATCTACCATGATAATCTTAAAAATGAAGATAGCCGGGCGTGGTGGCTCACGCCTGTAATCCCAGCACTCGGGAGGCAGAGGCAGGAGGATTGCTGAGTTCCAGGCTTGCCTGGGCTACATAGTGAGCTCAGGGCCAGCCTGAACTACAAAGTGAGACCCTGTCTCAAAAAAAAAAAAAAAATGAAGATAGGTCTTTTTAATACCTGCATGATCCTCATGAGGTTTAGCAAATTCATACATTTTTCCTCTCTCCCTCCTTTCTTTCCTCTCTCTATATCTCTGCCTCCTTTGTTCTCTTTTTTCCTCCCTTGCTTCCTGGTTTCATTTCTTTCCTTCTCTTCTTTCATTTTCTCCTTCCTTCCTTCTTTCCTTTCTTCTGTTTTCCTTTTTTTTTTTTTTTTTTTTTTGCTAATAGACACTGGATCCACTCAGATTAATAATAGCAATGATTATTTATGTTATAAATATTCATTTTAGAGAATTACCCTGGATCTTTGCAATAAGTTTCATTAAAAGGGACAATCAATTATTTAGATTAATTCAAACTTTTACTTGTTCTATCGCTCTTCTGTATTAATTTTCTGTCTGTGGTTGTTTGGATGTGCTCTGCTCCCTAAAGGTTCATGTGCTCTGAGATATGGGCAGACAGCCTCTGGGGAGATACGGGGCTGGGACTTAAGTATGATCACGTTGGGGTGGCAAAATATCCAAAAGCTGGGACAGAAAATGAAGTCATGGGTTCTACCCTGAGGAAGGCAGTAATGTGTTGCTTACAAGATAAGTCAGTTCTCCCAAGAGCAGATTGTTATAAACCAAGGCTGGCCAATGCACTCGACCCTTTCTGAACAAGCTATTTCTCTTGATGTTACTCTGCTATGCTGTGACCCAGCCAGGGGGGTCCATCAGGAGCCAAGTATATTAGGGCTCCCGGTCTCAGGGTTTCAGACTCCACACACTCAGCTAAATAATTTCTCTTTGTAAGATCACAGCCTCAGGTATTATTTTCATTGTAACTTCATTATAGAAACAGAAAATAGACTGAGATAGTATCCATTCTCTAGACTCAGTCGTAGAGCTGCGGCAACAGTCCATCAATACATCACAGGACTTTTATTCCGGGCAGGTGTGTGTTAGAAAGTATAGTTAGTTGTTATGTGCACAGGACACTCTTCTGATGACCTGGCACAGATTTGTAGGCTCCTTAGGTCATGATATTTCCTCCTCAAAGGCTGTGGCTGTTCCCTTTTGGCTTTAGAATTTGGCATTTTAAAAATCTGGTGGCAATTGTATTTTTTGAATTTGTTTTCATCCCTGAATACATGCAAGATTTTTTTTCATGTCTTTTGAGTTTAAAAATCTTACCCATATAGGTGTGTTTTCTTCTGAGATATTTTATCCAATAGGTGAAGGCCTTTTGCTCTAAAGATTCCAGTCTTTTTAAAAATCTAGCAATTTTTCTTCTATTATTTGTTTAATTATCATTGCTTCTCCTTTGTCTTTCCTCACTTCTGGGATTTCTCTTTCATGTGAATCACACACATAGTCACCCTGTATCTACTTTTTAAAAAAACTTCCCATGGTCCAGGGATTTAGCTCAAGTGGTAGCGTACCTACCTTGCAAACTCTAGGGCCCAAGTTTAATACCCAGTTCTGGGGGGGAAAAGTAAATTTCCACACATGGTACTCCTTTCTTTAGACTTTTGCAAGCTTTTTTGGGAGACTTCATGTCATCATCTTGATGGATTCACACAGGTCTGCAACATCTTCACCTTTTAATAGAAGAAGCTATTGATTCTCTTGACCTCATCTATTGATGAGTGGAAGCAACGAAATAAAAATTTCCCTTAACATCTTTTCAACTGCTTTCCCTTCCCCAGACTAAAACAATATGTCTCTATTGCTCTCACTGAGTACTTTTACACTAGAAATAGATGCTTTTGCTTTTTTCCATTACTTACATGGGAACTTTCTAGTCATCCCACTCTAGATGTCTTTTTCTCATTCAGCAATAGGGACTGGAGGTCTGGCCTGTGCTAGCTCAGATCTAGTTTCCCGGGAAACAGAAGCTGAGATGGAAATGTGTGTGTAGGAGGATTAGTGCTCACTGCTCCGGAGAGCAACACTGGCTGGAGAACAGTGAAATGGGCTGGGTGGGAATGACAAGGCCAGCTGCAGTGTCACCAAAAGAGGGAACCCCAGAGCCCTCAGACTTACTGTACAAGGGCAATCAAATTATATGATGAAGTTTTTTACATTTTTAAAATTATTACAGTAGGGCCAGAGGGTTAGCTCAGTGGTTCCAGCGCCTGCCTCGCAAGCGCAAGGTCCTGAGTTCAATCCCTGGTAACCACATACAATGCTGGGCCTGGAGACTCACGCCCACCAGCCATCAATACCACATACCACAGTGCTGGGTGTGGTGGCTCACGCCTCTCATCCCAGCACTCGGGAGGCAGAGACAGGAGGATTGCTGAGTTCCAGGCTTGCCTGGGCTACATAGTGAGCTCAGAGCCGGCCTGAACTACAAAGCGAGACCCTGTCTCAAAAAAAAAATTATTACAGTAAAGAACACAATGCCATTAGCCCCCCTCAAAATAGTCCCCCTCTCTTCACACCTTTCACTCTTGTCACCATCTGAGGCAGTCTAATACTCATGAGTGTCTTTTTGTGCCTGTCTTGATGTCCTGTATTGATTCAAAATGTTTAAGATAAGTTCTGTCAAATAAAAACAATACTGTGTGCCCTCACGCACTTTTTTCACTGGATGTGACACCTTGTGATTTCTGGTTCCACCCCAAGATCAAAATCATCATGAAAGATGAACAAGTGAGTTATTCAGGACATTAAATCAGTCACAAAAGTGCGACACAAGACAGTTGTGAAGGAGGACAACCAAGACTAAGCGTGTCTGGAGAGTGAATGTTTTGAGGGGGATTAAAGGCAATGTGTCTTTCATAGTAGTATATTTTTTAAAAATTTAAACATTGGGCCGGAGATTTAGCTCAGTGTTTCCGGCGCCTGCCTCGCAAGCGCAAGGTCCTGAGTTCAATCCCGGTAACGACATAGAATGCTGGGCGTGGTGACTCATACCCACCAGCAATCAACACCACATACCACAGTGCCGGGTGTGGTGGCTCACGCCTGTCATCCCAGCACTCGGGAGGCAGAGACACGAGGATTGCTGAGTTCGCGGCGGCTTGCCTGGGCTACATAGTGAGCTGAGGGCCAGCCTGAACTACAAAGCAAAACCCTGTCTCAAAAAAAACAAAAAGAATTAAACATTTACCATATATTTTGATCACCTCGAGTAGGTTGAAGCAAGGAGGACTTTATCCCAACTTGGATTTGAAAATCGATGTGAACTTGCCCTGGGGAGGAAACATGACCTTGCACTAGGCAGCTCCCTGCGGCCTAAAAGAGTTTCTAAGAAGACGCAGCTTTGAGGGGTAGGCAGGAAGCACCCTGGGAAATTGGCCAATAGTCTTTCTGTCTGGATTGGAGACATGAATGGAGCACCTCAGCACTGCCACACACCTGTGATTATGGGTGTCCCTGTGCAAAGTTCATGTGTGGTAACTTTTAGAGTAAAAGTTCCAAAAAATAACATTGCGATCCAGTGGCTAAGCACTAGATCAGATGGTGAACACAATGGCCCTTTTGGGTGAGCGGTCATGACAGTAAGAAAATTTTAATTCAAACATTTCAAACATACCAAAAGGTGGAGAGACTATCAAAATCAACCTGCTTTAGTCAATCTCTGTAATTTTAACCTGCCTGAACATCCATTTGCTGTTTAAATTGTACTTTCTCAGACCAGAGGCAGGACTCAGATCTCTTTTGGTGTTCTCTAGTTCCTGTTGTCTTCAAGTCCCTCCAAGGGTTGACCAGATGCTTGGTTTATCTCACTGCCTGCCAGGACCTGCCTGAAATCATGGATTAGAGTATGCCTGACTTGCCCCACTGGTCCCAGCACCCACAAGGACTGGAGAGACATTCCATGGTGGCCATCTTTCTGTGACAGTATGATTCTCTGGGCATCAGCTTGCTCTAAACCTACCTGTTAGAATCCTCAGAAAACCACCCAGGCCATACCCCAACCCTCAGTAAAAGCTTCAGCCATCAGCTGTGAAGGATCTGTCTGCCTGTCTGTTGTCTGTCTGTTTCTTCTCCTCCTCTTCCTCCCTGCATTGTTGGTTCAGCGTGTTTCAAAAATCCCCCTCTCACATAACCTGTCAATCTCTTCTCTCCATTCTGTAGGTGACACACTGCTTCTGCCATGTCACGTGTTCTGTTGAGTGGCCCTTAGCGTCTCCCCTGGTGGACCCACCTGAGCCTTGCTTCTGTCCCCTCTCTTAGTGCCAAACTTCATAGGGATAAACTGAACTCAAGTCAAACAAGACCCATTGCATTAGTCACATTTTCATTCCTGGGACACCACACCTGACACCCACAAGTTTAAAAAGGGAGAGTTTTAATTTGGCTCCCAGTTTCAGCGGATTCAGTCCATCTTCAGCTGGCTCCGAGGCAAGAAATATTATGGCGGGAAGCTGTGGTAGAGCAAAACAGCTTAGTTCACAGGCAATGGAGAGCAAAGCAAGGGAACAGTGTAAGAGAGGAAAGGGCCGGAAACCAGGTGTAGTACCCCAGGGCACAAGCCCACAACCCACTAAGACACACCTAGAAGTACAGTCATCTCCTCAATGGCTTCTAAGCCCACATCAAGCTTAACTACCACATTGGCAATAGCATCTGCAGTGTAAAGAGGTTTACCTGTATATGGCGGTGGTAGACACTTTGGTATTAGGACATCTGCTGGGATATAGAAGCCTCTTGTCAAAGATACACTGGGAATATACATCCACAGTCACTTCTCCTAGGTACCTGTTTAGGCAAGGAGTAGAATTTATAGTTACTCCCCAGAGACCTAAGGAGCAAATTAGAAGAAAAATACAACACTTCCTTATTTTACCAACACCCAAATTCAACAAAAAATTAAAAATTGTAACTCTTACTTTTATCTTTTCCTTTTTTGTTGTTATGATATTTTAAAATAATCTCAGACACCCCCTGAATTATGAAATGTAAAATACACAGGTCTAAAATATACTGAAGCATGCATATTTTAGTATGCACACTGCATACACAAAAGTATTCAAGTTTAAAATAAGATGTGCATTTCTTACATAACTACCATGCCTATAAAATTAATAGAAATGCCTATAAAATATGTAGTTTTGTGAATCAAAATCTGAACTTTTCTAAAAATGACTTTTACTTTGGTTTGGTAGAACCAGGCACAGACAAAGATCCCCTCCTCGCTGCCCCACTCTGGGCCCGGTGTATCTTTTCATAAATTCCTTCTCATCTAGGGCAACCCCTTCCTGTCTTGCTTTTTTTTTTTTTTTCTTGAGACAGGGTCTCACTTTGCAGTTCAGGCTGGCCCTCAGCCCACTATGGAGCCCAGGCAAGCCTGGAACTCAGCGATCCTCCTACCTCTGCCTCCCAAGTGCTGGGATTACAGGCGTGAGTCACCACGCCCAGCACTGTGGTATGTGGTATTGATTGCTGGTGGGCAATAGCCACCACGCCCAGCACTGTATGTGGTTACTGGGATCGAACTCAGGGCCTTGTGCTTGCGAGGCAGGTGCTGGAACCACTGAGCTAAATCTCCGGCCCCATTCCTATCTTGTTTTTAGCATGAGGCTGGCTGTTTGTCTTATAAAAAATGTCCTATACTTAAGTACTAAAATTGCAACCTGTGATATCAACTAATATGTCCTGTCCTCCTCATCCAACTTTTCTATAAATGGTCATGTTTAAATATTTGATTAGACTCCAGTTCACCTTTTCTTAGCAAGAGTACATCAGAGATGGGGCCATATCTAAATGGGTTCTCTGTAGTACTGCTTTGGTGATGTCTGTATGTCTACTAATAACAACACTGGCCCCTTCAGCCCCAGCTCCCCTTTGCAAAGTCAGTGACACTATTGACTATCATCTGAAAAAGCCCATGCATTTAAAAATCTATTAGTCGGGCTGGAGATTTAGCTCAGTGGTTCCAGCATCTTCCCAGCAAGTGCAAGTTCCCTGTTTCAATTCCTGGTAACCACATACAACAATACCGGGCATGGTGACTCACGCCCACCAACAATCAGTACCACAAGAGCAGGAGTGGTGGCTCCCGCCAGTAATCCCAGCACTCGAGAGGCAGAGGCAGGAGGATTGCTGAGTTCAAGGCTGGCCTGGGCTATATAGTGAGCTTAGGGCCAGCCTGAACTACAAAGCGAGACCCTGTAACAAACAAACAAACAAACAAACAAACAAAAAAACCCACCAGTCAAGGCTGGGGATGTAGTTCAGTGGCAATATCTGCCTGGCAAATGCAAGGTCCTGAGTTTGATCCCCAGTACTGGGAAAAAATCCACTAGTCAAGATTTTCATCCTCAGGTAACTTTTTTCATCATCTTGATTGCCTATCAAAGATACAGTGTTCTTTCAAATCTTGCTGAGAGGTTGAAAACACATTTTTCAAATACGTTGTTTATTTCTAGCTACTGCTATTCTGTTGTTTAGAAAGATTTTATTTGATTTTTAAAAATAAAATTCCTCTCTTTTGAACCCCTGAAACTTGTCAAATGTCTGGTAACTTTTCTTTGTTTGCTTACATTAGAGAAATTTCCTTCCTCAACTACGGATAGTTTTGATGCTTTCAGCCCAAGAGAAGGGGCAGACATCGCGGCGTGGGCAGGGGCAAGTGCTCTACTTGGGCAGCGAGAAAACTGCACTGAGTTGCTTCCTGTGTGCCCCACGGGCTCCCTTATTTCTAGGTCCACTATGGAAGATTGTGGAAGCCAGGGGGCTCCTCTAGGCTTGTCCTCTCTGCCTTCCAGACCATTTCTAGTAGCAACGGAGTTCAGTAAGGGGCTTCCATACACTTCGCCAAGCCCAACAGTTAAAACAAACAAAATATTATTTATTCATACAGATGAAAGTGACTTAGTGAGCCATAGCTTTTGCTGCAAAGGCATGCAATGCTCCAATTAGAATATGTGTTAAAAGAGTGAAAACCTCTCCTGTGTACAATAAAGTCCATTTCTAACTTGGCTGTTTAAGCTTTTCATTTAAAATATTTTCTTATCCATCTTTCTTCTAATGAACAGGCTTCCACAGGCTATTTCACAGGTCTGTCTCCTGTATAGCAAAGTGAACTTTTAATGTAGAACGGAGAATTCACCACCTCTTTTGCATGTTCTTATTCCCTACACTTGAACTGCAATGTCTTCAATGATCTTTATGTTTTTTTTCTTTCTATGAATACAGCATTGCCTGAAAATAGAAGGCTCATCTTCTTATTTCATGTTTCTATCTTTCCCTATGTTGTCTCTAAATAGTCTTTCTATTCATTCATTTATTCATTCACTCACTCATTTTCATGGTCCTGGGAGGAAGCCAAGTCCTCTGCACTGAGCCACATCCTTAGCTCTTTTTAAGTTTTTTATATTTTGAGGCAGTCTCACTAAGTCACTAAGTTTTCCAGACTGGGTAGAGACATGCTATGCTCCTGCATCAGCCTCCTTTAGTGCTGGTATTACAGGCCTATTCCACCACACCTGACTCAAACAGCCTTTTATATGGAAATACAGATTATCTGTCTTTGACGGCTCCTAATTCACTTCTTCACTCCATCTTGGTGGTGCAGATAAGCTGTTACTGAAAGAGAACACATGGAGGCTAGTCCAGGCTTGTTGGAGCGAAGGTATCAGCCCCTGTCTCTGTTCAGGGGGTCTCTATGGAACCAAGGGAAGGGAATGCTTTAGATGGAGCAGCTTTGAATGCATGCTAATAGCAGAACATCTGATAAGGTTCATTTGGGGAGCAGTGTGGTGCTCTCAGTTTAGTTCTGAGATGGAAGGAAAAGCATATAATTGAAGCAACTACTAGTCATCGTCCATATCCCAACCTGTCCTAGGCCAGTAGGTATAGAGGTGAAGGGTCAGTGTATGGGTCACTTTTCAGTCACGGGGGCAAAATACGTGATCCCCAGAATCTAAAGGAGGAGAGGTTTATGTGGCTTACAGTTTCCAGAGGGTTCAGTCCATGGTGGGCTGATTCTAATGCTGAAGCAGCAGGATGGAAGGATATGAGGAGGAAAGCTGCTCACCTCACAGCAGCCAGGAAGCAGAGATGCAAAAGAGGAACAATGACAAAAATACATCCTTGCAAGTCATACCTTCCTTGACCTGCCTCCAGTCAGGTTCCCCTCCTAACAACACATTCCGCTGTGAACTCATCAATAGAGGAGTGTACTCATGAGTATGTTGTCCTCTTCCTGCTTACCTAGAAGAAAACTAGGCAAAAGGAACACAAAACAAAACAGTCACCTCTTATACAGAGTGCCTGGTATGTATAGGACCTTGTGAATATGTAATCATATTTTTTGGGACAAGAGAGCAAGAATGTGCTTTATAAATACAGATCATGCTTCCAAATCCAGCTGCTAGTCAAACCTTCAATCCATATTTTGCATCCCTGAATCTTTTTCGTTGTTATTTGCTAGTTTTTATTTTTTTACAAGGAGATTGGGAAAGTTTGTTCATATTATATTTCAGGCAGCTTTTCTCTGAAAAGAATAAGGTTAAGCTATGGCTGCCTCTGCCTTCTACTAATAAAATGTCTAAAACCTTGTGCATGTTTTCTTCAAATCCCTTTCACTGAAACTACCATACTGAAGCCATCTCCACTATCATCCTTAATCTGACTGTCCTTGCAGTGGCATTTGCTTTTCATTCACAGACCGAGGCCCTCAGACTGTCAGCTGGTCTGATTAATCAGAAATTGCATAGCAGGAGGGACTCTCCTTCCCCTCTCCAAACCCAACACTGAATCCTTTTATTCAGCTCACCCTGCCCACATTGAAATACAAATGGGCTTCACAGTTGGCTTATTTCAGTCCTCATCAGAGAACAATGTCTCACCTGATGACATTCCTGGTGACTGGAGAGGCCACCTGAGTTACTCTAAGATAGTGATGGTGAACCTTTTAGTGCTTTCAATGATACAAACAGCCCACTGTGGCACACGTGACGTAGGTTCTCCACCACTGTCCTAGTAGGTGAGGGACCCAAATCAAACTCTGGAGAGCTGAAGAGCAGTGGAAGAATTGACATGCAGGTCAGTAGCCTCAAGCTGAAGATGGTCAGTGCTAGGGAATGAAGGTTGGATGAGACCTAGTGAGTTACTCTGAGCAGAGCCTGTCTGAGGGGACACTACTCTCTGTCCAGGGGTGTGGAGAGGTCTAAAGTGAATTACAGGTATGAATTGTCTTGGTAAATTCCACTCATCCTAAGGATGGCATGCTGGTTTTCCAACAACCTTTTTACCAAATGATATAAAAACCCCACAAGTATAATTCACCAGGGCTAGAGATGTGGATTAAATTAAAATTATTGTCAAAAGACTGACCTTATAGGAAATAACAGGATCAAGCTTCTTTTCACTGAGCCTCATTGTACTGATCAGTAAACTGGGAGAGCAGATTACTTTGGACACAGGTGTATGAGATGAGGTACTTCTGAGTTGAATCTGACTATGTGCCTGATGCGTTACAACTTTTAGACAGTCTCATGCAATACAACAAACTAAAGAGCTTTTCCTTAGCCAGTTTTCCCATTGTGATGACACAATATGCACACAATTTTAAGGAAGAGAGTTTAATTTGGCTTACGGTTTCAGTCCACGGTCAATTGGCTTCAAAGAGAAAAAGCATGATGGAATGGCCTGGTGGAACAAACCTGCTTAGTTCATGATGGCCTGGAAGCAGAGCATGGGGGAACAGGCCCAGAGAGGAAGGGGCCAGGGACCAGATGGAGTCAGTACCCAAGGTCTCATCTTCATGACCCACCTAGAGTGCACTTCACCAATCCCCGTGCAGCTCCCAAGCCAGTCAAGTTGATTGGATAATGTTATCTATCACAGTCTTTAAATATACATGTTACAGAAGAGCAAACAGCTTATAGGAGGCTGAGAAAATTACCTAAGTTTCAACTTGAACTCACAGCAAACCCCTTAAGTCCATAGGCTATGACCTATTGGCTTAGAGGGAAGCATCTGAGAATGTATTAAGAATAAGCACAGCCTTATACCTATTATTTTCTGTGTTGCCAGGCCTTTCCATATCTTTTTAGTAATCCTCAACCATCTGCACAAGGAAAATGGTTCACCATGGTTCTGTAGGAGCAAGAACTATGGTTATAAAGGGTTAACTGCTTTTCCCACATCATGGAGCAATTAACTGGGAAAGACAGGCTTTAAAGCCCACTTTGTCTGCACCAAAAGTGACCAAATCTTTTAACTAAATCCCATGAATTTGTGAAGTCTGCAAAATGTTATTTATTCTGCTCAAAACCAAAAGACTTGGGGCCAGAGATTTAGCTCAGTGGTTCCAGTGCCTGCCTTGCAAGCACAAGGTCCTGAGTTTGATCCCTGGTAACCACATACAATGCTGGGTGTGGTGACTCACACCTACTAGCACTCAGTACCACATACCATACTGGTGGCTCACACCTGTAATCCCAGCACTAGGGAGGCAGAGACAGGAGGATTGCTGAGTTCAAGGCTTGCCTGGGTTACATAGTCAGCTCAGGACCAGCTTGAACTACAAAGCAAGACCCTGTCTCAAAAAAAAAAAAAGACTTGAACTCTTGGCTATAGCAGTTAGCAAACGGGGCAGAGAGGGGGAGTTGGTTCAGGACAGGAGCTGGTAGGAAGCTCTTCTTTGGCCCTCAGTTATGCTCTTTCTTTGTAACTTTTGCTTTGACATTCTCTCTTGCTATTAAGTTGTTACACATAACAGCCCATGAGCTTTTGCACCCTGGAGTGCTCTTCTACTTGTCTATGAACTTTGGATTCATAGAAAAGCTTCTGCACATAAGAAGGTTTTAGTACAGCAATTCAGAAGGCCAGCCAGCTGTTCCCCAAGAGGGTTCACAAGGGGAAAATTGGAGTGTGAGGTGTCTGTGCCACACTGCAGCCTTGGAGGCCCTGGCACCTGGGCCAGTTCACAGAAGACTGAGTGAGACCTTATTTATCATTTGCTGTTCCATAACCACAGTCATGAGGTCCCTGAGAACTATGACCTTATTTATCATTTGCTGTTCCATAACCACAGTCATGAGGTCCCTGAGACCTTATTTATCATTTGCTGTTCCATAACCACAGTCATGAGGTCCCTGAGAACTATGAGAGAACTCCTTGCCCCTGTACCATATTCAGTGCTCACTAAGACTGTCTCTGTTGGAGAGAATTAATATCAGCTGAACATGTCCTTTCTGTGCTCCTTTGCCAATTCATGGTCACCTCAGTGGACTTAGTTTGCCTTGGTTTCATTAATACACTTCTCCGAGTTATTTTCAAATCCTACACTCTGGTCCACACTCAATAGAATTCAGAGTTGGAAATTTTAAGTTGCATATATTTCAGAGACTTTAAGTCAGGTGCTTCCACTTCTGAATATCCACCCTAGAACTCTCTCCTGAGAATGGACCTCATAGAGCCACCTAATTATTTTATGTTTCTACATGGGTATCTCAAGTACATGTCAAACTTCACATATCTGAAGCTGAGCCCTTAAATTGCCTATACACAACAGCTTCCATGCTTCATCTAGAGCAAAACAGGAAAAACTACCAAAGGGATTTTATGTGATCATTCTCTCAATTTAATGTACTCTTCCTTCACACATCTGCGGGGCTCACTCCCTTACCTCCTTGATTTTTCTTTGGTTAAATGCTTTGCTCAAGGGTCTTCCATGGGCTCTCTAATTGCATGTCTCCCATATTCACACATTGCTTTATTTTTTTTTCTCCTGGTACATATCACTTATAATGTACAAACTATGAGGTATAAACCAGTACAGCAAATGTTCAAATTTTTAAAACTTCATTCCAATAAAAGACACATTATCATCAGTCCTTCTCCGAATAGTCCCTCTTGCTTCAGACGTACTTATCATTCTGCCACTTTCTGAAACACTTATGGAGTCCTCTTTCCTGAGTGTCTGTGACCGTGTTGTTGTGGCTGCTTTGATGTCCTGAAGTGATTCAAAACATTTACCTTGCATCGGTATTTTGACTTTGGAGAAGAGCCAGAAGTTGCCCGCTGCCAGAGCTGCCAAAGGTGATACTGAGGACACACTATCACACGTGTGTGGGCCTCCCTATCTATCAGTTGGCAAAAGGCCGTTTGCTACATATTTTATAATCATATCTCATGAAGACGCTCAGGGAAGAGGACTTTTCCAGCACTGCTTCAGAAAGTGACAAGAGTGATGGCATTAGCGTGCTCATAGAAAGGGGGAGTATTTTGAGGGAGAATAATGGTAATGTGTACTTTACTGTAATAAAAATTTAAATTTAAGCTGGGCGTGATGGCTCATGCCTGGTGTAATCCCAGCACTCAGGAGGCAGAGGCAGGAGGATTGTGGAGTTCGAGGCTTGCCTGAGCTACATAGTGAGCTCAGAGCTAGCCTGAACTACAAAGTGAGACCCTGTCTCAAAAAAAAAATTAAATTTAAATATTCTTCCTATTTTTTATCACCCCTGTGAATAGTAGACATTTTGCTCACGCACGTATCAAAGGTGAGTCGTTTTTAAATGTGAGAGGCAAACAATAAATTCAGTTCTTATTTTTGTGTCACTTTTGATCTCAAGTTAGAAAATACATCCCTGTGAGCCCTTATAGAATGATAGGTATAATAGGATTTTGAATCAGATCAGTCCATTTGAACTCCCACATTATTAATTATAAGCTGTATGATATTACTCCCGTGGTGAAAATTTAATCTTTCTAAAATTGGTCATTGCTATTGTACTAAACAATGCTCCATTTTAAAAACAAAACCCTGAACTGAGGTGTTCCTTTGAAAAATAGACTTCACGTACAACCATATTTATGAGAAGTTGGAGTAAACAAAAATAAATGGGTTTACTTTGGCAGAACTTAGGAGGCTTTATGTTATTGCACACTGTGTCAGCCAGTCCTTATTAAAGAAACATTTAATTCAAGATATACAAATATATAAGAATTTACTGCCAGGTGTGGTGATTCACACCTGTAATCCCTGCACTCAAGAGGATGAGGAAAGAGGATTGCCATGAGTTCTAGGATAGCCTGGGCTATACAGAGAGCTCAGGGCCAGTCCAAACTACAAAGCGAGAACTTGTTTAAAAAAAAAAAAATATATATATATATATATATATATGTGCATGTGTGTGTGTGTTTAAAAATATATATGTTTAAAATATATATATATATATATGTCTAAAATATATATATATATGACTGGCTTACAGTGGCCACCTGCAGAGTCAGGTACGAAAGGGCAAAAGGGCTGTCTGTCTGCTGGAGATCTGAAGGATCCAGTCCAGAGCCTGGAGCTCACTGTGGTGCTCTGTAAATCTGTATCAGGAGGCTGAGAAGTCTCCAGGGGAAGCCTGAAGGCTCTGCGCTGGGGGCTGAAGAGTCTGAATTGGAAGCCAGGAGACGATATGCAAGGTGAAGGTGAAGATCGGGGCTCTTGGGAAGCAATAGAAAAAAATGAGTCTTCCTCCCCCCTTCCTCTAATTAGGCAGCGAGCTGACTGGTTGCAGTAACTCACACCCAGGAAATCCAGGAAGTCTGCGGTAAATCCCTCAGCCACACCAGAACTATGCTGACCTAATTTAGTTGGGCACTTACTCAAATTAACATCATCAGCTAACTATTATATATAACGTATATTTTCAATGGATAATAGACTATAGGATTTCCTGTATTTATTTGACCAATAAATATTTCTTCTTTTGGAATATCCTTGAACATTTCTCTGGGAGCTATTCAGAGAATGCTTATCTCACAAAATTCGGCAGAAATGAATTGTGTTAACAGATGTGTAAAAAAGGACTGACTCACCTTTGGTTGTACGAGCCTTGAACATGCAAGGTCTTCAGGACTGGTTCTTGACGAGTTTCTCAGAGATGGTATTTCAGGTCTAGCAATACACTGCCCAGTAAGAGCAGCATCTGTGTATCACTAGGGCCTTGACCCATGTCAGATAGTTCATGCTGCCAGTGTGATTTATGGTGAATGGTTTCTTCTTTGGCTGGCACTTTGGACTATTCTGTATTAGTTTGACCTTGGGAGCTAGGAGCTAGAGACAGGGAAACTAGTCTGTTATACAGACCTTAATTATTTTTTTATGATTAATCATCAAGGAAAACCCTGGAACTAAAGATTAGGTGAGTTTTTCTAATTGTTAGTATTTTGTATTCAGCAAATTTTTCCTTCAAAATTTAAGGAGAAATTAAGATACTTTTCAATAGATGAAAGTTGAAGGAGTCTGTTGCAAGTAGACCTGTTCTTCAAAAAACGCTAAATGTAATCCATCAGGTTGAAATAAAAGAATACTACAGAGTAACTTTAATCCATATGAAGAAGTAAAGGACACCAGAAAAGTAGCTGTAGCTAAATACAAAAGTAAGTATTAATGTAGTTTTTTTGTTTTTAGCTCTTTTTTTTCTATCTCATTGAAAATACTCTTATATGAAATATAATTATTAATCTATATGCTGTAGATTGACTGTTGGTTTTCTTCCCAAATTCATATGTTGAAATGTTAATCCCCCTTGTGATTGTGTTTGGAAGTAGGATGTTTAGAAAGTAATCTGGTTTAGATAAAGTTAGGAAGGAAGGACCCATGATTGGATTAGGGACACCGTACTAAGACAAGAAGGAGCCTCACAAAGCTGGCTTGTGGCATCCCTAAAAAATTGTGCTCGGGAAGATACAAATTGGGAAGCAACTTCTCAGCTTGTAGGATAGTGAAAAATATATTTCTGTTGTTTAATCTGCTTACTGCTTTTATTTTGCTATAGGAAGCTGTGCTCACTAGGATAGCATTCCTTCCTATACATACCACATAAAGCTGTGAAGATGTGACTGGTGACTACAGAACAGAAAGAGGACAGCACTTTATAGGAGCCATTTCTGTGTATTACTGAAAGTAAGTAGGTATTAATCCATAATAGACTTCTATAACTTAATACTAATTTTAACCTCTTGGCAATCAGTAAAATAATAACTAAAATTATATCATAGAAGTAACAGGAGAATTAAAACAGCATCCTAGCTGATATGTTTTCAACATGAAATATGGTGGTAAGGGAGGGACTGAGGAACAAAAATATGTAGGATATATAGAAAACAAAAAAATGGCTGAAGTCTTATTTATCAGCAATTACATTAAATATAAACAGACTAAACTCCCCAGATGCGCATACACACACATGCACACACACACATGCATGCACATGGGCATGTGCACACACACACACACATAACATATGTGTCAGTGGGGTACGGTAGACGTTTTCAAAAAACACTCATGTCTATAAGAGGCTTACTTTAAATTAAAGATACCAACAGATTGCAAGCAAAAGTTTGGAAAGAGATATTCCACACAAATAGTAACAAAAAGAGAGCTGAAGTGTTTATACTAAAATCAGACAAAGTAGAAAAAAATCATAATGAAAGACAAAAAGAGTTATTTAATGATAAAAGATTAACCCATCAAACATCAAAAAGATATAACAAAGAACTCTGAAATACATGAAGCAAAAATTGATAGAATTGGAAAAAATTCTCAAGGATAACACTTGCAGTCTTCAATATTAGTGGATGGAATAGCTAGAAGGTTGTCAAGGAAATAGAAATTGATTCTAAAAATCTGCCATCAAAAAAAAAAAATCTGCCATCAGTGAAACGTCCAGAATCAGATGACCTCACTTGTAAATTTTACTGAATATTTAAAGAAATAATTAACACCAATTATTCTAAAACATTTCCAAAACAGAAGAGAACATTTCCTAGGTTCATTACACAATAACAAAATGCAAAGATATTATAAAAGAAAATAAAATTATATAACAGCATCTTTTATACACAGTGGTACTTCAGTTCACAAAAGCATTTGTTTGCAGTTTGGTTTATGAATAAAAAGCATTGTGCAAACATTTTGTGTTCACAAACTATAACAGATGACTGGCCCGGGGATTTAGCTCAGTGGTTCCAGCATCTGCTTGGCAAGTGCATGGTCCTGAGTTCAATCCCCAGTACCATGTATCACAATGCTTGACATGGTGGTTCATGTCTGTAATCCCAGCACTTGGGAGGCAGAGGCAGGAGGATTGGTATAAATTCAAGACTAGTCTCAACTATACAGTGAGTTCAGGGCCAGCCTGAGCTACAAAGCAAGACCCTGCTCAAAAAAAACCAAAACAAACAAACAAAAAAATCCCAAATCTACATCGAGTGACAAACACCAACTGTAGCCATCTTTCTCACACAAACACAAATATGTTTTCCAAAATTGTGGAACAAATGAAGTTCACGAACCAATGTATCACTGTATTTATATGTAAAAATACAAAACTTTTCAATAAAATACTAACAAAAACGTATAAAGTAGTATATTAACAGGAGTTTGAACCACGACTAAGTGGGAATTCTCTGAATAGTGCAAAGATGGCTGTACAGCAATGAACCAATTAGCTAAATCACTTAGCAATGAATCATCTTCATAGAGTGGAAAATATTCCACCTGTAGAAAACTCTGAACCCTAACATTCAACAAATAGACATAGAAGAGAACAACCTAAACTTAATAAAAAGCATTGATGAAGAACCCAAAAGTAGTATCACATTTAATGGTAAAAATTTAAACATGTCCTTGAAGATCATAGTCCAGAAAAAACTCTCTACCTTTGCTTCTCTTTAGCATTGTGCCAGAAATTCTACGCAGTATAACTGACAATAAAGAGATATAAAAGGCATCCAGGTCCAAAAGGAAGGAGTAAAATCATTTCTATACATAAGACATGATCTTATATGTAGAAACCTTAAATGACCTGTAACAATAAAAGTTGGAGTGAATAAAAGAGTTCAAGGTGATAAGATGCAAATAAATATATTAAATCAGTTCCATAGACTAGCAATGAACAATATGATGAATAAATTAAGAAATAATTCCATATACAGTAGCATCAAGAAGGATACCTAGGAATAAATGTAATCAAGAAAGAAAAAAAAACTTGCTAAAATTGCAAAAACATTGTTGAAAGAAACAAATAAATCAAAAGACATTTCATGTGCATAGATTGGAAAACAATACTCTCATAATGGTAATATTCCCAACATCTTTTACATACAGTGGTACCTTAGTTCACAAAGGCTTTAGCTTGCAAATAATTTGAATTGCTTCTCCAAATTCACACTTTTTTTTTTCTTTGAGACAGGGTTTCACTTTGTAGCTCAGGCTGGCCCTGAGCTCATTGTGTAACCCAGGCAAGCCTCGAACTCAGCAATCCTCCCATCTCTGCCTTACTAGTGCTGGGATTACAGGCATGAGCCACCACACCCGGCACTGTGGTATGTGGTATTGATGGCTGGTGGGTGTGAGTGTCCACGCCCAGCATTCTATGTGGTTACTGGCATCGAACTCAGGGCCTTGCACTTGCGAGGCAGGCGCCAGAACCACTGAGCTAAATCTCTGGCCCCAAATTCACACTTTCTGATTTTAAAACTTCCCATAAAGCAGTAGTAAGAAAATCCATTTGTTACTGGAATAAGGATAGAAATATACCTCAGTGGAATAGAATTGAGAGTTCAGATATAGACTCATATGTCTATGGTCAGTTAATTTCCAACAGTGGTGCCAACATAAGAAGGAAT